>JAURVB010014787.1:0-176507 GCA_033002965.1 Piper betle | reverse complement strand
ATTTAATCTTAAAATTAATATTTATTAATAAATTTATCAAATATCTTATTTATATTTTTAAAATATATTTTTACTTAGTTTCATTTTTCAAAATGTGTATTATTATTATATAATTTAAATATTTTTTTATCAAATATATAGTTTGAATAATTAAATATATATTGTTTAATAAACAGTCGGATTTAATTTACCTTAATGACAAATAATCAGATTTGGAATCGAAAATCGAAAGCTAAAATAATTGAGTTTGATTTATAACTTTAACTTAAATTGTAGATTTGGTTTGGGGAATACTTACCCATGGGCAACCTTAATTTTAACATACAAATAAAAAATATGTAAAATGATTCAAAATACATAAACAAACATTTTCAAATCTCCATAAATTCCAATGGAGGCAAAATAAATAAGATATATATACATAATTTTCTATGAAAAAAATGTTTTTATAATAAAAGGGTTTTATATGGAAAAAAAGATATTTTTGGGTCAGTCTTAAATTAAATTGTCCGCTCACAGAGATAGCCCAAACTAAATCTCTTCCTAATAAAATAATAAAAATCATAAACCAAATTGTGCTGACTGATACCTATGGCCCGATCTGGCGTGGAGTTATAACCTCCTCCCCTTGACTAGATTTGGTTAGCAACGTAGCTCGCATAATATGGGGACCCTAAAGCCTAGCACAAAAAATGTTATTTTATTATATTATGATGGTAATTAGGACATTTTTATATTATTAGCAATAATTAGACATAATTATAGAAAAATTAAGTTTTATAATAGTCTAAATTATGACTGCTCCGTTAAGACTTAGTTTTTATAATCAAGTTTATATAATTATACCATCAAGTTCTCGCTATTTTGTTATTGCATAAATGATTGTCCACTTCATATAAAATATTATCTAAAATATTTTATCTCTCGTAGAACATAAAATGTTATAATTATAGTCAACTAATGTCAACAAAAATAAGAAAATAAAAAGTCTAATAATATAATCAAAGTGGGACATTCACCATTAAAAGTTTCAACAATAGGGTTGGTGTAAAAATAAATTTATAGTTACATATATAATAATTAAATGATTTTTAGTTAAATCAATAAAACGGTTATGGCAGAACCTCTTACTGCTATCATTTATATTTAAAATTGATTCAATTAAATTAACTAATTTGTTTACTATTTTATTATAAGATGAATAAAATTTTTATTATTTAGATTCTATTTAACTTAAAATGATTCATAAATTGACCTAAAGTTAATTTTACAACACCATGCTGCTTTTGATTCCTTAACTGCTTGCAGAAGTTGGGCCTAACAGCATCACAAGACCAAATGCAAGGAGGAAACTAATATGTTCAGGGTCAACACTTACTACCAATTGTAATACCCCAAATTCGGTTTACGCTTGTGAACCAAACTGGTATGTTACAGGCCTCGGTTAGGTCGGCTAACCCGAACTCTAACTCGTGAGGATCTAATCTCAGCATCTTAAGATGAAGATACAACCCGTCATGCATGGATAAATGCAAAGAATCCTAACATGATACTACATGGATGACATTCAAACTAATTTACACACCAATACAATTACGATAAAAATCGCATAAAAATTCTGAAATACAACGGACAGAGTCTCCCCTAAAAGTGCAATTAGGGTCCACCCTGTCAAAATAATATATACAAATATATATGCATATATCAACAATTTCAATCATACATAATCTAATATGCTTTATACTCATTCTGGAACTATGGGTTTCAACCCACCACACTTCTGCTGCGCAATCTATTCACATTTCCTTTTCCTGTCATCATGTCTTAGTGTTTCATCTCATCATATCTTCATATTTCAGCATTTAATCACATCACATCAATATAATAACATCATAACAAAATATTAACCAGTCTATCGACTGACATGTATGCAAACGACATCAGTGCTCCTCCGTCCAGGCTGGCACATCCAACTCGTGATTATTACCTACATATAGTATAAAAACACGTCAGTAACAAGTGTTACTGGTCCAGAAAAAAAATAACTATAACAAGCTGGCTATGAGAGCAAACTCTCATATGAAAGAAAACATCATATACTCCTCGTGAACACTCTGAAGGGCACCTACTGAGGAGCCACTTGGCTGCAGACCCGGTAGCATCCCGAACTGACTGATTTGTTGCTGCTGATGCCTCTCTCGGCATTTTCTTACTTCATTTTCTGGTCTCAAATCCTAAGCCCTCTCCTTACCTCCATATTTCTCCTGGCCTTGAGCACGAAGGCCGAGTACTCTCAGGCAGTCGCCTTTAGTACCCTTTAAACCATAAGTCCGGACATGCGCTATACTAAACAGTACCCGTAAACCTCCACATTCTCCGAGTGTGAGGAACTCAAACGCAGAGTTGTCAGGATCCCTCAGGAATGGAACAGTCTGCTGCACTAATCTAGAGCCCGCTTTGACTATCACAGCATCCGCTCATGGTACGTGCAGTCGGTTTCTCCATCTCTCGTCTCACTGAAAACTTGATAAAATTATATATATAGGCCTGGGAAGGGATTTATATAATAGGCCCGAAGGCAACTTGTGGTGGATCTTGTTTTCGAAATCATCCTCGAGGGGTTATTAATCCGGAAAACTGTTCGGTTAAATGGCCCGAGTTAAGTGGGATCCGATAAAATGCCACTTAACCCATCCTGCAAATAATAAAATAAACATACAATAGAAGAGAACGTAAAATAGAGACGAGTCCTAAACGGACTTGGTAGAAGCTCCAAGCGTGTCATCGCGCCTAGGCGGCGAGCTCCTACTTCGTACCTACACATCAAAACTAAATACTAATGCCCACTAACTAAATGATGAATCAAACTCGTCATGATCAAACACACTCACAATACAACATCAACCATAACAATCAACAATTATAAATGTGAAAGTAATTCCAACTTATCCTATTAACACCAATTTTATTATATTTCTTAAGTTACGTTGTACTCGATTATCATGCTCAAATTTACTTTACTTCATTAGATCACTTAACCTTCATTCCTTGTTAATCACATCATGCACATCTTTACTTCATTCATAGTCTGGCATTCATCATGACAACTACTCAATTCTAACATGCTATGCTAACAATTATCATCAATTTTAAATAATTAAATCGGAGGTAATTATACCTCACGTTGTCGGCAATCGGCGACGGCTAGGGTTCCGTCGCGTGTCTCAGAGCTCAAATTCGGCGCTCTTCGACATCCAAAATTCAATCGGGTTCGACTGGGTGAGCTCCGCCGAAGATCTGATGAATTCCTACGAATCCGGTTTTCCGGCAAGTTCTGGTGATTTTCTGGCAGGTTTCAGTGGTTTTTCGGCAGCTTCCGACGGTTTTCCGGCGGCAGTCGCCAGTGGCGTCTACTGGTTGGAAAGCAGTGGTATTGGGTACCATTAGAACCGGCTTGGTAAGCCCGACATGTCTACGGCATCGACATGGTCGGCGGAGGTGGCGGCTCGCCGAAAAATGGCTAAAATAGAAGGTGGCGGCAATGGGTGACTCGATCCGGCTGGCCTGGGCGGCGACGACCTCCGTTCTAGTCAGGAAAGGTCACTGGGTGGTCAAGGGTGTCGAGGTGACCACCCGATCATGGCGGCGATGGTCGCCGGCGGAGTCGATGACTGAGCTGATGCAAGGTGCGGTTCCGCGTCGCGAGGCTAGATCGTGGCCGAGCCGGTAAGCGATGCACGACGAGCATGGCGCGACTGTGCGCCGGTCGTGCATCACGACGGCTAGCGGATGGTGGCACAGCAGGTTTGGGCGAGGAAGAAGAAAAGTGTCGGGGTGAGAAAAAAAATAACCGGGTGGCAATATCGTAAATAATACTTGACTCGTGTCCGGCTCGAGTCAAGAATAATAACTAAATCGTATTAAATCGTAAAAAAATCGGAAAAAATCCTATAAAATCAAACAAACACCAAAACATCATAATGATATGCTCTAGAACTATCAACCCACCCAAATTGCCCGTAACGCGTCCTAACGCGGTAAACGACCTAAAACTAATTCTACGATCCACTATACTATAAAAAAACTAACTGGCATACTCTTATATATTCTGATAACTCATTCTGTTCTGCTATGTTCATGACGTTATTATCATATACTTGGATACGCATGACCCTCATAGCTCATACACGCGATTGGCGTCGACTCAATACACGTGTTTTGAAACTGACTCGACTCAAAAATAATTTTCGAACCGATCGGTTCTGAATATAAAACCGTGACTCGAATCGTTGATTTTACACCAATTATTTTTCTTAACACTTCCACCATTACTATTGCCATTAGTCGGTAAAAGGATATTCGAGAAGGAGGAAAGAAGGATTGTATATGTTGACGATGGGACCGGGTAAATTAGATACTTAACCTCAAATTATTGCGCTTAAGCCCACACCATATTAGGATCGTTCTTTTTTACTTAATATAAATTTTGTATACTCATTTTATTCCTGCTTCGAGTTTCAAAGGAATCAGTTAAATAACTACACGCAGCCTATTATTATTAATTTTAATTTCCCTTTACAAAATTAGGTAAGCTTATAAATATTTTCAAAGAGACAATATATTTTATTCTAAAAAAATGACAATAATTATCATTAAAATTTAAAATTTATATATTTTTGTGTAAATATGCGATATAATTAATATCGGCTGAGTGTTGACCAAACCTGATCCGTCGCCCGGCGTTTTGCGCTGGCCCATGGAATGAAGCGACCAAGCATTGATCCCGTACACACGTATCTTGACTTTTGACTGGTTGATTCTCCGATGATCCAATACCATTCCCCCACTAAACATATTCACTTCTTGTTCATAATAATTTACCTGTTCTAAATTTTTTTGTAAAAAAATCACCAGTGCTGAGTTCTAAGTTCTAACTTCCAACCAACCCATAAATCATTGGTGACCTGCTTCAATTTGCTGACTTGAGGCCGCGTCTGTCCAGGACCACAAACAGTCACGAACGCCTTTGTCCGACGTGCGTATCAAACTCTTCCTCCTTCGCCGGCTTCTTCACCTCCGTTGAAATCCGAGACACGGCCAACTTTGAACGGCTCTATATGCAGAAATGTGAGCCGGGGCTTGCCGACTAGAATTGGGGTGTTTGTTGATCGGCGTTTAGCCTCCCTGGTACATACAGGTTAGTTAGTGTAAGTCTTAATCATAATATTAGTATATATCTGTTTAGTTAATAAATTAATTCTCGACCAACAAGTTTATGGAATTCTGTGTTTTTTTAAATGGCTGTTAGAGGCCATGTGCTTGAGTTGACTTCTTGGTGGAACCGTATTCAGGTTTCTATTCTGTTGTGCTGTTTTGTTTGATGACATGATTGAATTCAGGGATCGAAATATGAAACATGATTTTCATCGAGATGATCAAAAACATCGTTGAATTGGGCAATTGGGTTTTACTGTTTTGATCCCTTTTTTTGTCTAGTTCATGAAAAAGCTTGGCGTTTGGACATGCAGGAGGATCATCGAGGAGTAAGGTGATCGTTGCGGTGAGCTCCGGTTCTCATGTCTCTATTTGCTCGCTTCCTCTGCTGTAGACAGCCGGAGGATACTAAAACTGGCAAGAACGGACTCAAGGGTATACACCTCCAGATTTTTCCACATAATTTGTAGCAGTTTTTGTTGATTAAACATTTTCATCGGAAAACTGGTTAGCACTTTGTATGTGAGTGCTTTCTCGTTGCTGAAAAATATTGTTAATTAATCTAATCACTACAGGAAACCACCTGGGCCTGACTGAGCTGCGTGGTCCAACAATCTTCCCCTATCAAGATCTGAAATCCGCAGCCAAGAGTTTCTGTGAAGAAAATAAACTGGGCGCGGGTGGATTTGGCGCGGTATACAAGGTATTACATTCTTGTCACAAAACAAACTTTTTCTTTTCTTTTAACTTCCACTTCAATTGGATTGTTTTGATGTTATGATAGGGTGTCATGAAGGATGGAACAGTGGTGGCAGTCAAGAAGCTCATGTTGCCAGAGTCGAACCGTGCTAGAAGAGATTTTGAAACGGAGGTGAGGCTCATCAGCAATGTCCGACACCGGCACCTAGTCCGCCTCCTTGGCTGCTGCAACAATGGCCCTGAACTTATCCTCGTCTACGAGTTCATGCCCAATGGCAGCCTTGACAAGTACTTATTTGGTACATAGATTCATTCTTCTATTTATAAATCAACTTGTTGCAACAAACCATTATTTATCTTCTTCCCTGCAATTCGAGGAATCCATGTTTAAATTATTACGTGAATGTTTTCATCAGGTCAGAAGAGGGGAAACCTTAATTGGAAACAGAGACGTAACATAATCATGGGCACAGCTCGGGGGCTTGCCTACCTACATGAGGAGTTCCCTCTTTGTATCATACATAGAGACATCAAGTCCAGCAACATACTGCTTGACAATGACTTCAAACCCAAAATTGCAGATTTTGGTCTGGCCAGGCTGCTTCCGGGTGACAAGAGCCATCTGAGCACCAAATTTGCGGGAACTCTGTGAGTAGTTTTGTCACTGTCATCTTCTCCTATGCAATTTCAACAAATATAGCCAGCCACTTGGAAACTCATATCTCCTATTCAACAATTCAAAATGAACAGCGGCTACACGGCGCCTGAGTATGCAATCCATGGACAGCTTACAGAGAAGGTTGATGTGTACAGCTTTGGCTTGGTAGTGCTAGAAATCGTGAGTGGTAGACGAACCAACAGTTTAAGAATGGAACCGGTGACAGAATACCTTCTTGAATGGGTAAGCGTATGCATTCACTGCTTTAGCAGCTAATGTCATTTGTTGTCCGCTACAGGATCTGAACTGGATGCAAAAACTTGAAATGTGTTGGTTTTTTTGGTAACTGGCAGGCATGGAGGCTGTATGAGAATGATTCTCTGCTGGAATTAGTGGATAAAAGCTTGGACGACAACAAAATTGGAGAAGAGGAAATTAAGAGAGTGATTGAAATAGGGTTAATGTGTACACAAGCAGCTGCTTCAAGGCCACCCATGTCACAAGTAGTGGTGCTAATGAAAAGCCAAATAGGCCAGAGGTTCAAGCTGACAAAACCCACCTTCATAGGAGACATGGCCGCCGTTAGAACTATCAGAAGTGATAGATCAAGTTTCACACAGTCATCCAGCTCCAGTACTAGAGCTACGTCCATTTCCACACAGTCAACCAGCTCCGGTACACCGCCCATTAAAGCCCCTCAGTTCTATGCTCGTTGAAGATAAGCAGGGGAATCTGATCACAAATGTGAATGGTTCCATCGCCATATCGAGCAATTGCATCTTGTTGGTACAGAAAAATATGCTCTGGCGACCATGTCATTGGTTGATTGTTAATGGTCATTCTTCTTGGTTGGGATTTTTGCAGTGTTGCTCATTGAACGCTAAACCAGCTCGTCCGTTGGCAGGAATTCAGAAAGGGTGGACAGGTTCTCTTTGTTTTAAGGGAGATGCCAGAGAATTATCTCAAGTTGTACTGCTTTTACTGGGTATTCTACTTGCCAGCGGCTCTGATTGAAAGAGAATTGGTGATGCTAACTGAACAAATTTATTTTTGTGAAAAACTAGCCTGTTTGGAACAATCCATGAATTTGAGTTGTGATTAGTGTAAAGTCCAAGATCTTGTTTTCTATAAACCTTTTACCTTTTTCCTATCACGAGGCCGGATGTTGTATCGGACATAGTTGCAAAAATTGAAATCGGAATCGGAATCGGTTTTCGTAGGAGTCACTAAATCAGATCGAATCGGTCTAA
The DNA here is from genome assembly GCA_033002965.1 of Piper betle. Taxonomy (NCBI): domain Eukaryota; kingdom Viridiplantae; phylum Streptophyta; class Magnoliopsida; order Piperales; family Piperaceae; genus Piper; species Piper betle. The sequence goes on along the minus strand of JAURVB010014787.1, from coordinate 168,686 downwards.
TTAGTTAGGAATCAGTTTAGTTGAATCAGTCTAAATCGATTATATACAAAAATTTCAACTTAGTTAAAATTGACGGGTTATTAGTTATATAATATGTCATTTTGATATTATGATATGTATTATCTTTTATGGTATTTTTTATATTTTTTGGATTTTTTTAATTATTTAAAATTAATTATTATTTTTTACTTTAGTCAGATTCAAGTCAAGTTTTAATTATGAGAATATCACGACTATTTTTTTATTTCTTTTCCATGTTCTCTCCCACGCCTGCCACCCTCCTTCCCTCGTTGTCGTCGCCGTCGTTACGCCCTACCAACCCTGCCCTATCCCTCCCCGCTGCCGCCACCCTGCCCCGCCTCCCCCTGCCCTGTCCCTTGCGCCCCTAGCTCCCCTATGCCCCCCGCCCCGCCCCGCCCCGCCCCACCCCGCATTGCCACCCCCTTCCGCGCCAGCGGGGTCATCCACCGCACATGTCTCGGTCGTCCACCAACACCCCCTTACGCCCATCCAGATCCTCTCCCCCTTCACCCCCATCCAGCCCCCCTATCGCCCAGTCACTGCCTCGCCACTCACTACTTGCCCTGGCCGCCCCATCCTCCCCCTGTCCTGTCTATTGTTGCCATTCGAAATCGGCCGATTTAAAAATTAGTTCGAATTAGGCAAAATTGACTCGAATCGGACGATTCATTGACCGATTCGTATAAAGACCGATTTAGTTAATTTTTTAAATAAAAAACCTTCGATACAATTTAAATTGGATAATTCCAAATAAGATTGACAGATTTTTCCCATTCAAGTAGCACAAACGCCATAGACCGTCGGAACTCTGTCTCTTGAGCTGGCAAAGTAGAGACTAACGTGGCATTTGTGACGTCAAATCGGATAACAGATTGAACCTTCTTAAATAAATAAACATTGTTGAGGCTGCATCTATTTTTCTCACCCTACTTGATTCAAGGCATCCACATCCATTCCTCATCGCCATTCATGAACCTGAAAGGCTGCTGGAATGGAGGACTTGGGCTGAAGTTTTTTTGTTTTTTGTTAACACTCTGAAGACTTCAAACGATTATCGCCTGCAAAAGTTTGTCTTGTTGCATTTGTATCTTCCCAAAAAATAGTTTTTTTCAGCCTCTTTAGAATTTTTTATTTTTCAAACTCTGCAAGAATCAAACTCTTAACCTCTTACAAAAATTGTCCTTAACCGACTCGCTCCATTGATATTTCAAGCCCCCTTGCAACATTGTGATGATTTTCTTTTTATTTTGATTTATTTTCTCTCCCTTTTTTTGCACAGTGGTTTGTTTTGACCCACGATAACTTCATTACCTATTAATACATAATTTAATATTTTTATTCTTAATAATTATTTATTTTCGTTTTAATCTTCATCATCTTCCACCTGATAATGCACAAACATTAATAATTATTATTAGAAGAAATTATAAGTAAATTCTACACAAATTATGTTCTAAAAAATTATAAGTATAATTATTATTAGGAAAAATTATAAGTATAATTCTATGCAAATTATATTCTAAAAAATTGATAAATTTGATATAATTATTAAAAATTTTACATATTAATACTTACTTAATTAAGGTTATTATTTCTTTTTAATATACAATTAAAATTATTTTAATATTTGTATATAAGCATTGTATTCTAAAACTAGATCTTTTTTGTTGTTAAATAAATATTCATTATTTTTATTTAAAAATAATAATTAATAATATTTTAAATTTAATCTTATATGTTATTAATATATATTATTAATGAGTTTAAAATGCACCCGGTGCATAGCGGGAGTAGCTTTCGCTAGTTTATGAAACAATTAACAAAACAGTTGGCCTGAATCGAGTTGATCGCCAAAGATGAACGGTTGACTTTGAATACGTTTGTTTTTTTAAAACATAATTAATACATTGGTTTCACATCAAGCAGTTTTCTTAAGCAAACTATGCACATCTTGCTTGGGGAAAAAAACCATACACATCAATCCCCATTACATTAATGTTGAACACAACTACGTCCATGGATAACAAGAGTTTGTGTGTGCGTGTGTTCTATGTTCAAAGTTCAATGTAGCTGTAAAATTTTACAGCTAATACGGGTAAGTAATAGCACTAATTTCTTACTAAAATTTTTGAACTATTATTAGGGATATTTAATGAATTATAATTTCCTTGATTATGAACACTTATGTAAAAATATTAATAGTATATGAAAATAAATTTACAATCAAGAATAAACCACTTGATTTTTTTCATCAATATGATGCCTTCAGGCTTCATTGTTGGTTCATCCGGGGCTTCCAGAAGTGACAATGACGTAAAAAAACTCGAGCGGATATGAGGCGGCCTCGTTTCTTTATTTGCCATCATAGTCATTATTTCTTTATTAAAACTCTCTAAAAAACCTTATATGGAACTTAGACGTATTATTTAAAACTTTAAAGTTTATGGTTTGAGCAATTTTTCCCTGGTATCGATATAATCATCCTGATTTCCACAAAAAAATTAACAAAATAAAAATAGTAAGAAATTGATCATATACAAACTTTCATCAAATTTATGGCATCCAATGAGATACAATCAAAATAAATAGTGGCCGGATTTCAAAAACTTAATAAAGTTTTGCACTCTCAAAAAAAGAAAAATTGAGAGAAAATACTTGATCGAACATCTAACCATGAACAAATTAGCCTTTTATAAATTGTGTTATTTACTTTAGGGTTTGTTTGGTTTACATGAAAAAATTAATACAAAATATAAAAAAATTGAGTGATGAACTACATCGATAGTATTGTTTCATAGTTCTATTAATGTATTTTGTATACGAAATAAGGGTAGTCCTCCGGGTAAAAACAAACAAATCATCTAAAGCTATTTGGAGACAATAGTAAATATAATCATCTAGTTTCTTTTATATTTATGTTTGCTTAGTATACAATACTTGCTTGGGAAAAATAATTCAAAACACAAATTTCCTACCGTCTTTCTCCATATTCAAGAAAAAAATTCCTAATTTTTTGTTCTAAATTTTTCTGCTTAATTGGAGAAAGAATATTTCGCTCTTTACTTATGCCATGTTGTAACTTTTAACCAGCAAACCCTGCTCATTTATATAACTACTTGATAAATGCAAAACTCAGTTTCCATGTGGGATTTGAGTTAATCATACCACGCCACGCTACAACTAAATTGGGCTCGATTGATGACTTGTTGGGTGGTCGCACTTATGTTTTACAAGAACCGGATGTGCACAGGGTCCATTCTCTAACAAACAACCCTTATAGTCAATTTAAACAACATAAAAACACAAATTTAAATGTACAATAAAATTGAGCGCCTTATCATATATCAAAAAGTTGATATATACAAATAGCAACAATCTGGTATTACTTGCCGGTTGAGGTAGAAAATTCTGCATTTTGTCCATGGTAAAGAAACCAGCATGAGCAAGGAGTTACGAGCAAACATGTAATATGCCAAGTACAAGCTTGAACAGTCAGCAACAATTGGTAACATTTGTACGAGATACGCAACCCACTGCTTTCAATTGTTTATCAACGTCCAGATCACAAAACTGGGCCTGCGCATGACTCCATTTCCTTCTGAGCATTAGTTCACCAAAAATCATGGCGAAAGAATATGAACCTACACAATATCGTTCTTTAGATGGCGTTCAATCACCCAGCATGTGCAGTCAGACTTTTCTATAATCAGAGATCTTCGCAGCATCTCCAAACCACTCTACCCTCTTGATCTTAGGTGAGCCCGGCCACTTGCATCCCTCTTTCTGATTTGAATATTAGCGGCAACAGAGTTACAGTCTCCGCATGTTTGATGGAAGGAGCCCATGTAGCAGATTACGAAATCAAATCAAGAACGAGTTGCCCCTACATATCCCAAGTGATCCCCACATATCATTGTTTGGTAATCTAATCGCAGAAAGAGTCTGGTGAGCAAGTGAGAAGAGAGATACGATAGAGACCAAACCAAGTAAAAAAATTGACACCATTCCTCTTTCAACCATACTCCAAAGCTTTGATCATAGGAATCTCAGAAGATCTACTTCTCTGACCAAAATCAATCTCCTCTTCTCTCCCTTCCACACACAATCCGTACGTTTGTATTCATATGTCCTCTTTGAGTCGTTGTCTAGCAATTAGATATGTTGGGTGATGGCGGGCAGATATCATATATTCACGTTACATTACTTCAACCTGTTCTTATACAGCGGCTTGGGAGGCGGAGATCCTCCCACCGACGAAGATATCTATAGCCTAGTGATTCTGGGTATCGGCCGCTGATTCCATATCTTCCCCCACTAGTTCTCTTTTTGGTTCTTGTGTTTTTAAATGGATGCGCATATGTGAATAGCATTGCCTTTGCTGATGTTTCTTCTATCTCCATCTCTCTTACTCTTGAAACGTGGTTGTACGTGGATTGTAGATGTCGAGCTCGGTCGCAGGAGAAGATGGACACGAACAGTATGGTGATTCCCAGCTTCATGTTTTGGCGGTGGATGACAGCTTGCTTGATAGGAAGCTGATAACGAGGCTGCTCAACAGCTCTTCTTATAGAGGTACGCACTTACATGCGTTTTGCAATGTCCGATAAAGAAACAATGTACTCTCTGATATAAATATGATGTTCTGCTTATTTAGTGACGACGGTGGACAGTGGCAAGGTAGCTCTGGAGATGCTGGGTTTGGGAATAGAAACCTCCAACAAGGTATCTGAATGCTTCTTTTCCCTAGCATTTTCAAGTACCATTGAAAAAATCATGTTTCCCGTTGATGATCTAGCTAGCTAGTACCATTAAATGCAAAAAACTTAAAACAATTCTGCTTTGTATGCAGAAGCCTAAGGTGAACATGATTATCACGGATTATTGTATGCCGGAGATGACAGGGTTCGATCTTCTCAAGAAAGTTAAGGTATGGTTTGAACTTATATCTCGTACGTTCTCTTCTTGTGCTTGTCGAAAATATGTATAAAGTTACTACCATTTCTTCAACGTAACAGGAATCATCAACACTCAAGGAAATTCCTGTTGTGGTTATGTCTTCTGAAAATGTCCCCACTCGAATCCGCAGGTACAAATTTAAAAGGCTATTAACAAAAATCTATGTACTAGAATTACAATTTGACAGTAGGATAACTATAACATTAAAATTGTTGTAACAGGTGCTTAGAGGAAGGAGCGGTGGAATTCTTGTTGAAGCCACTGCGACCATCGGATGTTTCCCGACTGCATGCTTGCATGTCATGTGTGAAGGGCATAGGAAGCGTCCGCTAAAGCCAAGGCATTACCTGCTTTTTCTAGCTTTTGAGAGGGCTATGGGAAGATTGGGTAATGCGAAGTTTGCATCCCTTGTAAGGTTTTCTTAAAGATCTCGTGTTCGGTCTGTGTTCCAACGTTAGGTTTGTGTTTCAATTGATGCGCCCATGATGACAACTGGTACTACGTTTTTTTACCAATCATAACTGGCATTGGATTCTCAATAAGATAGTGTTTGCATGAAAAACTTTGGTGGAAATGCGCTGCAGTGGATTCTGAGATGATTAATTTACTAAATTTAACTAAGCATATCTAATTTGAATATCCGAATGTAATTTTAACAAGAAAATAGTCGGTGGACAATTTGAACCATAAACACTCCAGGTCCAGGTAACTTTATAACAATTAGATAAACACATGAATATAAAAAATAGGTTTGGTACCTATACATATGATGTATTTATTTATTTGATTTAATTACTGATTTATAAACCGGATTGACATCGGATTAGGTCAACTTTAATCGGAACTTATTGTTCAGGCACGGGATTGCCGCCCCCGTGAATAAGCCTTTACTTCGGGTTGGATGAGTGGGTATAGTAGGACCAAAGGCGCCGTTGCCGCACAAAGAACTCATGCGAGTGAAAAATAAAATGCCGAATGGAGGAATAACACCCAAGATTTTTTATGTGGTTCCTTAAGGTTTAAATCGAATCCCTAAGTCAGTCCATGGTAGTTTGATAACCACGAATTCACCATTTTTTCTTTAATTTTACACTTTACATAAAATAGTGAACATTGCTGCCTTTGGAGTTAATCTGTCTTTTATATTTTTGACTCCAATGCCCTCATTCGTCCTCTTCTTGCTTCAACTCTTTAAAGTAGTATTCGGAACATCCAAAAACGTTAGGATAGTAAGTTTCGCTCTCGATTTAAGGCCTGTAAGGCCTTCAAATTATTTCCTAAAAGTGATAATAGACTAAATAGAGAGTTTAAACCAAGAAAATACTAAATCAAACCGGGTGGTGTGCCCAAGCTTCTAAATATATCTAGGTGCATTTGACTGCAAGTGGCGCACACTATTCCAGTTCAAATCCGGGTCACAGTCGCGGGTCTGGGTCTTAGGTGATCCGTTCGCCAGGTAACTTCTCAGGTCGTGGACATGAACGAACTTGTGAACATGATCAATAGCAAATAGGCCTAACATACCTGACTATGGCAGTGGTGCAACACCAATTTGGTGGCTCCAGCAACGACTTTTCCGGTGGTTGAGGTTAGCAGCAATCTTCTAAAGTGCTAGATCTCCAATTGATGAGGGGATTGGCGGTGGTCCTACGGTCGGAGTCGATGCCAGTGGGCGGCGGTGGCATGGGCAATCTCAGGTGGAACTATTGTTTTTGGCCGGCTTCTATTGCCGTTCTTCGGTGGTGAGACTTGACTTGGTTTTGTAGCTGACGACAAGGTAATCGGTTGGAGGCGGCATCTTGGCCTACTCTGACAAACATCTTTTGGGTGACTTTTTTGGCAACAATGGTTTCCTCTTTGGTGGATCTCGATTTGCCTTTGTTCTTGATGTTGAAGGGAGCCAACTGGAACTGGCTAGAGATGACCTGGTTTGGCTAGACGGAGGGCCCAAAGTTGGTCACTTTTTGCACTTTTTTGCTTCATTGTTCCGGCAGGAGTTTTATAGGGTGTTTTTTGGTGGTTGAGTTCTTCTCCGGTGGTAGCTCTCAGATGGGTTTTATTCCCGGTTGTGAGAAGAACTCAGTGAAGGTTGTGGTGTGACCGGTGATGGCTCGGATTGACCGGACGGAGGGTGGAAAGAAGGCCGCTTGATGGTGCTTCACAACTTTGGCAGGGAGCCTTTCTAGGGCTTTTTCCAGGGAGGGTGGCTATCGAAGGTGCTCCGGTGCTCCTCTCCTTCTTACTTCTTTTTCTGCTTCTTTCTTTTGCACTTTTTTTAAAGCATCCCCCCCCCATGGATTGGTATGAGGGATTATCTTTTCAAACTGCACACCTTTTTTTGCATCTACAGGTCTCATCAAAAATTACCTTTGTGGTTAGATCGAGCTGTTCATCTTTCTTTGGGCCATATTACTAGTACATGTCTTGGAAGGAGGAAATAAAGTTGGCTTCAATGGATAGCTATATATTTTAAGGATTTCAACATCATGGAATGTGGTCATTTAAGAAGCCTTAACAAAAATCATGATATGCAGTAATTCACTTGCACTATAGGAACCAATAAATCATGTTTGATTGATTAATTGTGGATTGGATCCTATACTCAAGTTCCGCTCTACACCTAATATTTGAGCCTTGATAAAGTTATTTATGATTTGTTCCTTTCTCAAAATTTGAGCACACTTAGATTGCCACCCGGTCATCACTTTTGTTGTGGTTTTGAGAATCATGTATGATAATGGATCAAGCATCCAACACTCTAATATTCATCCAATCACTCCAATAATATTGAGAGATAAACTCGCATTTGAGAGATAAAGTGTTTTCCAATCATTTCAATAATATTGAACGCAAACTTAACTAATCAATTTTGAATCAGAAGCTTCAAGTGATCATGAATAACATCTCAATAATATGGATCCTCATATGACTCTTCAATCAACAAGTTGGGTTTAGAGGGAACTCTGATATCTTCAAACAATGGGGATGAAGATTCTTCAACCTCTTTTGTAACAACCAATTTAGCGATTCCCTCTTGTGGCCCGTCAATTGTGGTATTCATCAATTCTAAGTGTATCAACTTCAGGAGAAATAGGATGAGAATAATTTTCTAACACTCAAGTTCCAACAACTTCATCCTAAAGATACGTAGTCGAAGTATATACAATTGGATTATCTATAGTGGTGGTTTGAACATTGTTTGAAAGAAATGATCCCCCCTAATAAATTGTGTTCTCCAGGATATCAAGACCTTTGTAATAGCTGAAAGTCAATTTTCTGAGGTATAACAATGCTTCTGAAATTGATCTGGACGTGGTTTTTAATGCTTGCTAAGATTGGATGACTCTGTCCAGCTGTTTTTGGCTATGTGGTGCTGAACCATAAGTCTTGTCCGCATGGCTAGAAGAGGAGGCCATGGTGGCGATGTTGTGGTGGTGTTGAACAGCAAGAAAGTATCAACTTGCAATGCCGAAAGGCAGACAAGTCAGGTAAGAAGATTGGCGGCAACAGTTGGTGATAGAAAGCAGGGGTCTTGATGCTCTGATACCAATTGATGTAACTTGCAATTTGAAATAGTATATGGAACTAAACTCCAATGACGAACTTTAAGAGTCTAAGGGCTTTTCTCTCAACTTCAATGACGAAGTTTAAAAGAACATAAGATAAAAGCTAATAACTGTGGAACTAGAAAATAAAATTGCTTTATTGCTTCAAATTGTGATCTCTGTATGCTTCTGGCAATACACATTTTTATAAAGACTTGTTCCTGGTTCAAGTAGAAAAATAACTACTAATAAAACCTGAAACCACTAATTAAGGAAGAACTAAATAAGGTTCTATTAAAATAAGAAATTTTTCTAATAAACTTCCTAATAAAACTAGACTCAACTACTATGTGTAAATAGGAGATAAACTAAACATCTATATTAAGCAACTTATTCTAATATAATTAGGAAACTATTAAAAATATATTATTGTCCATCATCAGTCTCCCTTGGTTGAAGAGAACTTGTCCTCAAGTTCTGAAAGATGACAATTCGTAAAATTTGTTGAAGAAAGATAATGTGAAATCTTGTTTACATCATACAATGACGAGATGAGTTATACGTTATCACATGGTCATAAGGGGGAGCTTATCAGAATGTAGATACCCGCTGCTTCATTCAGATGAACAATAATTTTTTACTAAATGAATTGGGAGAAAAAACACTGCAAGACTGTCCTCTTTATTTGGTACAAATAGAGTAAGTCATACTAATAAACTAAGGATTAGGGATGAGTTGTTGAAATTGTATAGATCTTAACTGGAAAACTGTTTTGCCCATTCTTGAAGTAAGCCAATTATCAATAATGAGATGAGATGCTACCCTCTGCTTTTGCTAAACCATATAAAAAGAGAATGACCATTACTACATAGAAGATAAATGACAAGGAAATGTTTTTCAATTCATCTAACAAATGTAGAATTGCTCTATGATTTGCGGGATGAGAGGACAAATCCATGTATTAGGCTCTAATCATCTGTAGCTCTGATGTTTTATTAATCTGCTTTTACGAGAACGTGTTTTCTTGGACGCTATGTGTCCACTCTGTATTGCTGTTGTTAATTTATAAAATTTTCATGTGTATAAATGTTTATGTTGTTTCATTATACTTGTGTAGCAAGCCTCGATGGAGACTTGGAAACAAAGAACTTTCTCAGTTATGGAAATGGGCGGATCAGAATCCTGTATGTCTCATTTTAGAAGTCCTACACTCTTACTAGTTTTATGACTTATTTCCTGATTATGACATTATGTTTTCTGGTGGAATCGTTGTTGTCTATGCAATATGCCTTTTGGGCTGGATCGTATTCTAAGTCCTCCAATTAATAATTGTCATCACCCTCAATACAATGAAACATTTTTTGGCTAAAAAGATTTGATAGTATATATCAGACTTGATACTGGTCACAAACATGGGATTATTAGTTCAATTATTCATTTTTTCAAGATTGATCCTATTCCCTGATTCTAGGATAAGAGAATACTTGTGATATAATGTTCTGACGTCGTTCTTTCTTGTAAAATTTTTAGAATGCTTTAACTGATCCCGCACGAGTGCAAACCCCATCTGTGACAGAATATTGGAAGATGCTTGCGGAAGATGTGAGCTTCTTGTGCAAATTGAAACTAATATCTTGCAAGTTGATGGTGATCTTTCTTTTGTTATTATTTTTTATTGCAGATGGATGAATCTTCTGGTATTGAAGCTGAATATCACCACAAAAACAACAAAGTAAGCTTATGTACAAATGACTGTTATTTGTTTTCTTTTTCATGCATAGTCGTGCTTTGATTTAAGCCAACAAAACAGGGAAGGTTCCTTGTTGTAAGATTGTAGCTTTCATGCGCATCTGAGGTCTCCATGTTTGGTTCATGAACTGCAGTTTCGCTCTGATGTGTGGGGGTGTCTGTCCTCCATAGTATTGTCTATATTCAGTGTTATGTTTAAATATTTTTCATTGGTTTTTATGAAGAGATGCTTACACATGACAGTGAGACAGACTGATAGTGGCTTGTTTTCATCAGCTGATCATATGATCTTTCAGATGGACTTACCTTTTAACAAATTGCAGTATATAGGAAGGCTAGATGAGCTGCTTCATTTTTATGTTTGATGAATATAACAATATGCAGGTTTATTGCTGGAAAGGGTTGAGGTTTTCTGCTCGACAAGACTTGGAAGGATTTTCTCGGGTATGATTTTTGTTTCCATATTTCAAAAACCTCATTGATTATTGTTCTCCTTGTGGACATAACTGTATTTTTTGTGCAGTTTACTGATCACGGTATTGAAGGAGTTGTACCTCCTGAGCTTCTGCCACCTGATGTCCGGTCCAAATACCACTCAAAGCCAAATAGTGAGAGGTCTAAACGGCTTAAGAAAGAAGAGGATGTTAAGGGCAATCCACATTCTGAGGAACCACAGGTGTGTTGAACAAATCAGTAGGATGGCATCCTTTAAGGTTCATGTGGTTAATTTTTTATTTTTGCTGTCAGACCCTTCAATTGCAAAAGGCAGGCAGCTTGTGATTTCATATCTGCTAGCATACCGAATATTCTTTTTGTAGTGATGTAGCATGATTTGGATAAGTAGATGAATACCTCTTCCACATTAGTATGCAACAACATAATCATTCTCACATAAAGGGAAAAGGATAAACAAGCATAACCATGACAAATCTTTATGGCATAGCTAAAGAGAGATAATGACCATGATAGAGGACCTGTATTTACAGTGACAATGGAACGTCCTTGAGTAAGCAACTTCTTGATTATTAATGGAAGACAATGGTTATTTCTTATGCTATGGTAAATTGAGTAGTCTTGTATTGCAATCCGTCCCACAGCAAACATTTTAGAATACCATCTCAATATAAAATTAGACAATGAAAGTTCCTTTCAAATTAAAATTGTTTACAAAACTGGTAATATGTTTTTCTTTTGCTGGTTGGTGGTTACCCGGTATCTGGGAGTGTATATTTTGAATTTATGGCTAATGTATTAACTACATTGATTGATGTGGGAAGTTTGCTCATGTTGCGACGGAAGCGGATGAAGGTGGCAGTGGTCCTGATCTAGAGGATGCAGGGACACCAATGGACGCTGACACTACAGCTGGGATTGTTTCTCAGAGTGGAGCCGCGACACCAGAAGAATGTCAGAAACAAAGTCCTGATAACATTGATATAGGCCAGGAGATAGTGCAAGAAATGGAGCCAGAAACTGAAGGCGAAGTTGGTGGTGTGATAGATGATCTCGATCAAGAGCCAGGGCCTGAACCAGTGTTTAGAGCAAAAAGATGATGTTACAGTTGACGAATATTACGATTAAATTACTTGTGCATTTAGTTATACATGAATGCTTATACTTATCTGTAATGTTGATATAGAACAGGTGAAGCCGTCATATGAAGGGAGGTTAATGAAGCATGAGGACCCCGGCTAAAATAAGAGGAAATTAGTACTAATTTAATTTCTTTTTATTTTTTATACTTAAAACTGTGCCATTAATATGATGGGTTTTCGGCATCATCCAAAGTGTTCACGTTAGAGTTGTGCCTATTTCTTTTCTATTCTTTTCATGGCCCATTTCTTAAGCTAGGTGAGATTTGTTGGTGTTCCATAATTCCATTGGTATTTCTTAACTTACTGCTCTATCGACATGATTTGTAAATCTCTTGGATCAGGAAAGATAGAAGATTATCTTGCCGGTTGCTACGGGTTCAAGGAGGGAAGAGTCGTGTCAAGTAGTGACAAGAATGATGATTTTCACATATTTATTACACGTTGGATTGCTCTTATGGGAATTAAAAATTGTAAGGTGAAGTCTAAATAATTGCTTGATTCCGGGCCGATTCATTGTTCCCCACTCAGATGATTAGCGAGCGTTAGCACCTCTCCTATATTTTTTGGAAAAGATATTTTAATTTGCAATTGGAATTAGGTGTCAGTAGCTTTCGCCATTTGGAATTGCGTTGTGGCTGGAGTTGAATCTTGCAATATCAGATATTGCGGACCTTTCAGCACGGGTGAGGCTAGATTTTATTCCTCCTCCATTAGTTAGTCTTGACTATAAGCATCTCACTGCTATTGAACGACTTTTGGAGAGGGGGACATGTTCTCATCTTTATGTCCGATCATCCTTCGCTCCCGATTCTGTTTGCAATCCACTCACACATATATAATCGTTTCTTGTGATCCAACTATGATCAATAACCCAATGCTTAACTTCTCAAGTCAAATCAGTTCCGGATTTCACATCAAAAAGTGACTGAAGCGACCAATGAGTAAAAGGCCAACAAGTCTCAAGTTGTCCACCATGGATGGATAGCAATAAGCCCAAATGCCGAGATCCCAAAATGTCAAATCATTATACACTCCATTTTATGATAATAAGATTATTTTGCAAAAATAAAAAAAGTGAAAGTGAGCGGCCATGATTTATTTGCAGAATGGGCCCACGTAAGCTTACCGTATCTTACTCGGCCTTTTGCATGTTCTCCGCGTATTTGGAGGGGTGGGCCCACCTCTGCAAAGCATCGGGAATCCAACCGTCGTTATCTCCTCGGTTGCCTGACCGAATGCTGACCTTCATTTGCACCGAGCCCGGATCCAGTTTAATTGAACGAACGTATTGCAAGAAAATTAGATTAAAATGAAAAACTTTCTTTGATTATTTCTTTCCAACGTTAATTTTGATATACAAAAATACTAAAGGATAAAAGGTGTAATATCCTGCTCAAATACTTTTTTCTCAGGAAGGAGAATATGTGCACCTTTGTCTAAATTTAAGCTTTATAGTTATAGTAACAGTATTTTTATTGGCAATTCATAGTTACGTTTTCAAACTAACGGAGTGAAAATAAATATAGCATAAGCTCTTATTAATAATAAAAAAATTATAAGTCACTCTCTTATTTAAAAAATAGCAGATTTAACTAATTAGAATACAATAAAATAAAATAAAATAATCAAATTTTTATAATTTCTCCTTACTTAAATAAGGTTTATCGTAAAAATTACGGTCCGTCTATAAGATATTAAATTATTATTACGTATCACATATTCGATATAGATCATTTATAAAATCAAAATCTCTAAGACAAGATGAGCGTGTCAAAGTATCTTGCCTAGTTATTTTAAATTATAAATTTATCAATTCGAGTGGTGAAATTTATTTTCGTTTGTTTGCATAGATATAATTAATCATTGCTCCTATCATCAATGGTTAGAAATATTATATCGAACACAAATAGGTTAAACCAAGTCACGCTACCACTTACAAAAAATATTTATCATTTAACGCTTACAAAAAGGACCGAATAATTTGATGTAATAATTTTAAATGCTCAATATTCTCAACCCAAATGAATTGTTTTGTTATTATTATTACATTATTATTATTATTCCCATCTCTAAAACGAACGGTTCGTGATCACCTATTGGGCCGGCCCACAAGCCTTCCCCCCGTTTAATGGCCCCGCCCGGGTTCTCCTCCCCAAATCGACGAAACCCTAATTTCCACACGCACACGCACAGGCAGCAAGAAATGGGCGCCAATTTGATCCCCGATTTGGATTGGGCGACAGACGTCGGAGCACCGGACGCCGAGTTCGGATGGTCCCTCGACTTCCTTGACACTTTCCCCAATTCTTGGTTCGGTTTTTTTTCAAGTTTACTGTTCTTCGGTAATTCGAGTGATTGAATTGGAGTTTTTGAGCTTGTGTTTTGGTTAATGGTTCTTGATTTGGAAACATGGCAGTGTTCGGATTGATGGAGGCTGTGGAGATGCATGTGGTGGGGTTGAAACGGGCAGCTCTAGGAAAAGGTTAAGTTTCTATCGTTTATTTTTATTTTCTTTATTATTTGGTGTTGGTTTGATTGTGCATAATGATTGCCTGTATTTTGAGCTCAAAAATTGATTCATGAAGTGATTGCCCTTGAGTTTTGAACTGTTTCATTATAAATTCCACAAATTTGGATTAAAAAACACTGTATGCATTTTTCCTAGTTTTTTCTGTGTTGAGATTTGGTAAAATGTTGCTTTTGGGTCACGTCCTTCTTTGGTGAAAAGGATTGGAGCGTATATAGCCACGGCTAGTGCTGCTGTTAACCATATGGCATGGTTTCAAATTTCTGATTGGGTATTGAGATTTGTTTTATGCATCTTTGTCTGTCATCTTTCCCAATTGGATCGGATTTTGGCATCTGTAATCACCAGTTTTAAGACCCCTTCATTTCTGTTGTGGGGGATCCCTGTGTTGAATTGGATAATTTGTAGCCTGTGAATACCAGTGTTTTTTCATTGTTTGGGAAGTGAACATCAAAGGCAGCAACACTGGCTTCAAGAAACGTCAATTTCTTTTATGCCTACACATCCATGCGTCACACATCTAAGCTGATTGACTTTGGTGTTATAATGTTAAAAGTGTACGAGAGAGTTAATATGCTGGAAATGTGTGATGTGTGAGCCTTGTTGATTTTGCACAAGTAGCTGCCATCCTGTTTCTTTCTGTAACTGTGACACACTGCTTCTTAGGGCTGTTTCTTTTGCACTTCTGTTTCTTTGCCGCTTCTCATTGCTTTATGTAGTGATAGTTGCTTTTTTTATTTTTATTTTAAAAAGATTTCATTGTTCGAACGTTCTTTTGTCACAAATTTACTCATGGAAATGAATGTGCATTTTCTTATTTGTTTCTGGCTTTACTTTGCTTTGAGAAATATGTTATGCAGGGAAAGAGATGATGTTTGTGGAGGGCCCAAGTCAAAAGCATGCCGTGAGAAAATGAGAAGGGAAAAACTCAATGACAGGTTTGAACATGTCTTACAAGATGTTCCCTTTGCCTAGGCAAGAGGTGATTGTTATACTCTTTCCTACGCAGGTTCTTGGAGTTGAGTTCAATTATTGAACCTGGTAGACCTCCTAAGTCTGATAGGGCAATGATTTTAAGTGATGCTGCACGTTTGTTGGCACAGTTGAGAAATGATGCTCAGCAGCTTAAGGAATCGAACGATAAACTGCAGGAGACAATTAAAGATTTGAAGGTAACCCTTATTAATCCATCAAATAGTTAATTGTTTCTTTAAATTGAAGCTGCCCCTGCCATCATTCGTAATTTTGGTGAAGTTTCCATCTTCAGTCGCCAAAAAATCTATGTTTTGTTTTTGGAGATAGTGATTATCAGGAACAGAATAGCATAATTACTATTCTTAATTTGATGTAATATTACTTAAAAAACAGGCTGAGAAAAACATGCTTCGAGATGAGAAGACTGAGTTAAAGGCAGAGAAAGAAAGGCTTGAACAGCAGATGAAAGCCATTAGTTTACCTCCTGCTGCTTTCATGCCTCACCTGTCTGCGATTCATTCAGCTGCGACAGCTGCATTCCCGACACAAGGCCAGCCTTCTGCAAACAAGATGGCTGCTTATCCCGGGTTCCCAGGCGTTGCAATGTGGCAGTGGATGCCGCCTTCTGTGGTAGATACATCTCAAGATCACAAGTTGCGTCCTCCAGTTGCTTGAAAGCCATGCTCAAATGCTGGCACCAGCCTCTGGCTGGCAACTTCATTTTATGTGGAGTTGGACTTTGGTTATGCCAACTTTGTAATCTAACGTTTAGGGCTGGTGGTTTTATATTTTTGCCACAAGCTTGTAGGCATCGAAATATGTCGATGAAGTAAACATCCTGTGTGGTTTCTGGTTGGTTGGGCAAATTTGATTTTAGGTCGTATCAGAGAAAACTCATAATAAATGTCTGAGCATCCATCGCAGGTCAACTGGCACGAGCAATGGAAATACCAAGGTCTGTGAAATTATCATTTACAGATAGGAATGACATAAATTGACTTCTCGTTCCATTGTTTTTAATCCTTTCTGAGCAGCCAACAATGCCGAATGTTCACGTTTGGTTAG
Organism: Piper betle; assembly: GCA_033002965.1. Taxonomy (NCBI): domain Eukaryota; kingdom Viridiplantae; phylum Streptophyta; class Magnoliopsida; order Piperales; family Piperaceae; genus Piper; species Piper betle. The sequence continues at coordinate 152,253 of JAURVB010014787.1, read as the reverse complement.
AGTATTTCGCAAATAGTTATAAACACAAACTTCCTCCCTTGTGCGTGAGTGAAAGAATCAAACATGCACTTCATGATCTACATCTAGCATTCTTGGATGCCATTTTTTTATCAGTTGAAATTACAGTACTTCGGATAAGAGGTAACTGCATTCTTTTATCTGGTGGTAAGCTTATTCTTGCCTTTGAAGATTCTACTTTGAACTTTTATTTTTAAAGGCTGCCCAATAACAACGTCCTGGAATAAGAAATACGGGCCGGTTTTCACTACAAGTACATCACACACTTCATGTGTTATATTAGGTTTCAATATTTTTGCATATATGATAAATAGGGGTGAGTATGGTTTGGTTAACAGGCTAAATCAAACTCATTTTGTTAGTTTACTTTGGTAATGGTGCAATTTGGTTGTAGTTTGGTTAACATTGAAAATCAACCAAACTTAGTTTGATTGGTTTTTGGTTGAAACCAATCAAACCTAAATGAAAGAATTTTATTTGCATCACTTTTGTTATTGTACATGTGCCTTTATTGCTAGTTATTATTACAATATATAACAAAAGTTTATAAAAAGGTTATTTTAGCTCAATTTATTGAAATAATGTATTTATGTATGTGTAAGAAATAGAAATATAATATATTATATATTATATATTATGTACATATTATTTAATATTCCAAATTAGAATATTATTCATGTAATTTTTTTAATAAGTTTATAATTAGCCCTCAAGTGTGTGCTAATAATATTTTATTATATAAATAAAAAATAAAAATAATTAAAGTAAATACTAAAAAATGAACAATACTAGTGATAGAAAACACGATTTATTATTTTGGTTAATTTGGTTGGAGTTCGATTAAAACCAAACAAAACAAATTGGTTCGAGTTGGTCTGTTTGATTATCTATTATAATTTAATTTTTATTTAATTAACTAAATTACTTTAATTCAGTTAATTAAGTAAGTAGGCCAATTTTGTTTGATTTTTCTGACCAAATGATCACCCCTAATTGTATACGCGATATAAATCAACTGTTGAAAAAGAGACTCGGCTGATGCATGAGATGCACATACAACCTGCCGGATTCTCATTAAAATACTCTTCATCTGCTCTCGTTCGCCATGAAAACAAACTTCTCACCCACTGAATCAGATCACGTACGTACGAATGCTACTAATAGGAGACCAGAGTAGTCTTGTGAAGCTCGCAAACTCAAAAGAAAACAACCAAATTGAGAGCCGAGCGTACGCTAATCAGACGGAAATTTGAGTATGTAGTGATGAAATGTGACGTAGAATGGCCGCTCACTGCTTTCTCCAAAGGAGATACTAGTGAGGCGTCAAGCATGCATACCCACTGTCGTTGAGAAGCTTCCTAAGTTTAAATAGTGCCACATTCTGCACGACGTCCTTCGCGTCCTTCTCGTACTCCTTGCAAGAAATGCCCAACAACCAACTTATGACTTGCTTGCCTGCATGGCCATTGTTCGGAATGCAGACTCCTGTTAATTGTGTTTGGTGGAAATTTGATGCATTTGTTGTAAGCGTTCCCCCCCTCCCCCAACCAATCCCAGTTTAGCTCTAGCTTCAGTAAACTTGCGGCAATTTGAAGATCAATCCTATGCCATAGAGTGGGCAAATATTAAACGAATATGCATGTATTTATTAACTCCCCATCTAGCTAGTTCTTTGGGTACCCAAAACATGTTTTCTCAAATTATTGTTAAACGCTGATTTAGTTTATCTGACAATTCAATTGCAAGCTGGTGAAAGTTGCCCGCAGGATCATCAGTAAGCCCATTTGCAGATCATGACATCTTCCACGAACTGGTTGGCTCCCCAACAAGCGCGAAGAGAGCAAAGAAGAGCCTTCCACTTCACTTCACGTTTGTCAAAACTCAAAGCCATTCACTCCATTCGGGGAATAAAAGGGACCCCAATTCCTTCCATAGACAACTGAACTACTAAACATGATTTGTCTGGTTTTTGGCGATTTAATTGATGTTTTTCGAAGGGATTAAGATCCTTAAAAACTTGAACGGAGCAATGCAACAGACATTGGAAAAGGTTACGTGTTGGGAATCGGCCTGCCCTCATGTGGGTAGTCGACACGTCTTTATTCATTAAAATGAGTCACACAATTATAATGTATTGAGCATAGATGATAGGAGTAACAATTGTTCAAATAATGAGATAGGAGTGGCATGGGGATGGAATTTTCTCTTAATATAGGACGGATTTCTATGACAAAAGTTATGAGAGGGATGGTGGTGTTAATGTGTTTTTTCCCGATGAGTAGGGGTGCTAATTGAGCGAGCGAGTCGATCTCAACACGTGTTCAAACTCAGCTCGAATAGTTCGAAACTTGTTCGAACTCGACTCGAGATCGAACGAGTTTTGGACATATATGCTCGAGTTCGACTCGAATATCTTTTATGTGTTCGAGTCGAGTCAAGCCGAACTGAACGCTAAATACTCACGAGCTGGCTCGCTCAATTAGCAACCCTACCGATGAGAAAATACTGGTTCATGGAAAGCTCTTGCACAAGTAATGTAGAAAGAAACTTTAAAAATATGGATTATGTATGTTAAATATTTATGTGTCATTTAAATTTAACTATCCTTGATCTTAGCCAGCTGAGAAAAGTATAATTTATGTAAAAATATGTTTTTTACTTAAAAAATGGGGAGAAAAAAGGCGCATACTTTTGGCAGCCAAAGGAAACGTTGAACTGCCTCATTAATTCCATTTATTTTATTTTTCCAAACGTTAATTCCAAAATCTTGAACGCTAACGTCTTTGACTTTTTGTTTAAAGGACAACAAGAAGACCTAAATATGCTTGGAGAATAAAAGTCAAAAGAAGATGAAAAATTGAAGTATCTGATCACCAATTGCAATGATTTTATAGAATAAAATACCTCCAAAGGGTAACAAGGCATTTTAATTTAATTTAATTAACAAAAGTAAATTGAACATGGGTTCATTTATTATCTGTGCCCCTTGCAAAGCCCACATTTAGGGGTGCTAATTGAGCAAGCAAACCGAGCTCAACTTGTATTCGAACTCGATTCGAATAGTTCGAAACTTGTTCGAACTCGACTCGAGATCGAACTAGTTTTGAACATACATGTTCAACTTCGACTCAAATATCTTTATGTATTCGAGCTCGACTCGTACTCAAATACACTGTTTAATTCTCTCGAACTCGAACTTAGCTCGATTAAAAATCAAAAGTCCCTCACTTAAAAAAATACAATCAATGTAGGTTGAACCCACAACCTATCAACTTGAATACTTACCATTTCAATTACCTCACTTTTTGTTATTATATTGTGTGTGTATATATATATATAATATAATATAATATAAAATTATATTATTATATTATTTTATTGAGTCGAGTTCGAGTTATAATCAAGTTGAATCAAGACAGATATGACCTTACTCAAGCTCGGCTCATAAGATTCGAGTTCGAGTTCAAACATTTAAATATTGAGTTTTGAGTCTGAGTCAAACCGAACTAAACGTTAAATAATCACCGCTTGGTTAATTTGCAACCCAACCCAAAATTACATTTTCCCCGTTTCTTCTCCCCAACCCGAACAACAAATGCTTCGAGGCCGATCGCAATGGCGCTACACGCCTCATTCCAGAAAGCTTCTATCTTGAGCTCCGGCGAAGAATCGAAGGTTGGTTTTTTGTGAATTTCGGTGTTGTTTTTAAGGAATATTATCTTTGTCGTGCCCGTGGGATTTGTCAATGCTTCGCAATTGGGCGGGGAGAAGCGTGTTGGCGGTCATTTTATTTCCATTAGTAGGGTTTGGTATTGGGCGGATTCTGGTGTTGGTAGTGATGGTAGATTAGCTGCTTGATTGTTTCAGTCTCTGACCTAATAGCGAGGGCGCAGACGCTTGCGCTTCAACGAAAGGACTGTTCTGTTTTGTTTGTGCGATGTTTTTGAGATAGTACTTAATTGTTATCAACAAAAGATTGTTCTTTCTTGTGATGTCTCAGATAAAATTTCTTGTGTAGATCAATCTAGTTTTCTGTAAATGCCTCGAGTTGCAAATAGTTAATGCTCTGAACTTATTATAAGCACGCACTGGTAGCTTGATGTTCAAGGTTCAATTATTGCCTTATTTGCTAAAAAAGTTTTTGGTCAGTTTTTGGACGAGGGCGTGTCTACCAGCTCATTTTGTGTTTGAGCTCTTAAATTTCCGTTCTTTAAATTGGGTAATTGACTTAGATATCTGTAGTGCAGACGTCCTAGTTTAGGGATATTTTGTTTTATTTTGTTTTTTCCACTCTCTGTTATATTTCCAACATAAAACAGATAAAAATCTTCGGCTGTTTTATTTTGTTTATGTTCCAATTGTTTTTCAGTTACAGCCGTTAGCCATGTCCTCTTTGCAAGACGAGCGCTCCATTGTTCCTGGTGTTAGTCATGATCTATCCATTTATGTGCAAAATGCTGAACCCATCACGCATGTCTCTTCCCAGCCTACTCTACTTATAGGTTCTACGACTCCAAATGGTTTTGGTTGTTCTGCACCCATGAAAATGCATGAGAATGTGGGTCCAAACTTGTCTTCTGGTTATAAGGTTTCACAGAATACCTTCACATATAATGTTGTCACCCAGACCAATACTGGCGGTGGCAGCTACCAGCAGTCATCATTGGCTTCTGTAAGCTACTAATTTGAGTGCACTTGTTCAATCGGAAAAAAATGTTGTTGTTTGCTAAGAACTAGTAATGTCTTTTGTTTTATGTCAGATTTCGATGGTAACACCTTCCAATGAGCAGTCACCTGGATCCAAATCTTATTTTTCTCCTAATATTGGTTCCCAAGTTAATAGGGTTTCAACCTTGGATCAAAGCTCTCCAAATAATGCTGTAAGTTAAACAATATAAAGATAACACACTTTGCTCGGAAGCTGGTGATAGATGTCCTGTTAAGTTGACCAACTGTTTCAGTAGGTAAAATGTGACTTCTATTAGAACTCTATTGTGGCGATGAGACGGGAAACTGGTATATTTTCTTTGCATGGCTTCAAAGTTGGCTGTAAGCAATCACTGTTTATTTCAGAAGTCATTGCTTAGACATGTACTTGTCAACCATTTGGCTTAGGACATTGGTGCATACATGGTGGGGCCCTCTTTGAATTCCTTTCTTTTGTATTCCATGGAGCGAATTTGAAGTGCATCATGGGCTTCTCAGGTAGAAAAACATGTTTCAGAGGATTCTGATGTGATATATTGCATACATGTAGGTGAACGTTTTTTGTTCCCCTTTTTTAAAAATGGAGTATAATGGCTTCTTTACTTTCACCATGTTCCTTACTTTTTCTTTTCTCACTTGTTTTATGTACCTCACATGCAAAGACTACTGTGTCATCATCTATATGACTTCTATAATTGGCTTTTCAGGTATTACATGCTGGCGAGTCACATGGTGATAAGTTGAGTCTGCCAGATAAGATAGGTTTGGGACATCCCAGCGGAGGGGCCAATCACATATCTTCTATGCCATGGTCATCCTCAGAGTTGAAAGCTCAGGCATCGGGAGCATCTGGGAACCAATCTCTTGGTGTGAATACAAATGCTGCTGTAGAGAACTCCCAAATCAATATACCTTCTGCAAATGTATGTTCACTTGTCAGCAAACAGATTTTGTCTCTTCTGAATGAACTAATCTTACTACAGATATTGAACATCCGTGTCTTCGAAATGCAGAATGTGGTTTCGGTTTCTGGGGCAAACACTAGCACTAATCCTTCATATCCTGGGGGCTTTCCGCTGGCATCAGAAAACAAGGTGCTGCAAGGTCAGCAGGCATTACCCCCACCCTTTTCCTCTGGTGGCACGGGTAGACCATCACTCATGCAATCTCCACCTGATCCAATAACTATGTCCTCCACTGCCCCTGTGGAATTGCAAAACGTTCAGATACTGCCCTTTGCTCCTCAATATGGCTCACCATTCCATCCCCTGCCAACTATGCCCCCACAACATCAGGCACCGTGGTCACATCCTCCTCAAATGGGTGGTTTTCAGCGCTGTACTTTTTTGCCATATCCTGGTGTGCTTCCTGGTCCTCTTCCTACAGCCATGCATCCATTGCCTATGCCAGCTGTAATTCCGCCAGAATCGGAAACACCTGATGTTTCATCAATTGGAAACACAACATATGCTATTCCTAACGTGTTGGTTTCAGGTGAGAAAGATTTCAGTGCTAAGCTGACACCAATTAGTAGTGATATGTATAATAATACCTTCAGAGCAATGTCTTATTGTTCTCATTTGACTTTCCTATTTTTTTTGTATGATTGAAATAATAATGATGCTTTTCACATTTCAGATCAGAATAAACCACTTGAAGCTCTTGAGAGCAAGGATGTGCAGAAAACGGATACAATGAATTTCTGGACTGCGCACAAGACTGAAGCTGGCATTTTGTACTATTATAACTCCTTAACTGGAGTGTCAACATATGAAAAGCCTGAAAGATTTAAGGCTGTGGTACTCATCCACTTTGATTACAATTTATCTCATATGTCATTTTTTATAAGTATTTTATAGATGCCTCTCACTATTACACAAGAACCCATTTTTCGTATGCGTGAAGGGCACCGTAAAAACCAACTCCTTTAATATAAAAGCTGAGAGGTGGGAAAGGGGTGGCGAAGATGCAAACAAAGTATGCAAATCTGTAACAAGAATTAAAAATAAATTTATATGAATAAGAAACAATTTTTATGCATGGCGGATCATCTTTGAAAAGGACAGGGGTTTGCATGTACATGAATAAGAGTTAGAGAGGGGTACCTATTGGAGAAAACGTGGAAAAAAAAGAGGAGAAGAGGGATGCGGAGAACATAGTTTTGGGCGAAGAGAAAAAGAGAGGAGAGGAGGGATTCAGAGATGAGAGTTTTGCGTGAGTAGGAGACGAATGTAGAGGGATTTGCAGGGCCAGAATGCAAGAAGAAAGATGAAGCACGTTGAGAGCAAAAAAATCTGTCCTTCCATAGTATATAGTAGATATTCTTAAGTTGTTATTTATTAGCGTATAATCTCACATTTGTATACAACTTAAAATTGTTTTTGCAGCCAGACAATGTTCCTGCCCAATTGACTCCAGCTTCATGGTATGCTTGTTGGCATAACTTTATCTTTTGAAAAAGTTCAATACATGTCGGGGGATCATATTTATATCATTTGATTGATTTGATGATGATAAAACCAATTCTTTGCAAACATAAATCTGGATCATGGATCATATTTGTTGTCAATTTTATGTTTTTTCTCGTCAGTATTTTTTTTTCTCCAGGGAAAAGTTGGCTGGTACAGATTGGACATTAGTCACTACAAGTGATGCTAAGAAGTACTACTACAATGCTAAGACAAAGGTGAAGAGTCTTCTTGTTTTTGCTCATTATGATTGGCATTTTTTTTTTAATTTTATTTTTTCCCTTGTCTTTGTCAAAAAAGTGTACTTTTATGTTCAGCAAGAAACTTTGGGTATTGGAACTTGCAGCAGCATGCGTGAATATGCCTGTTGACTGACATGTTTTAACATTTTTTTTCTTTGTTATCTCTTTCCTGGCTCAAGCTGTTAGAAGTCAGAACCTTATGTTTATCCTCACATTAGAACTTTCCTGAATGTCCAATTACCGATGAACACTGACATGAACAGGGAAAGTATATTGGCATATGGAAATGCTTTGAATTTTTATTCTTTTCCCACCTTAGCATTGTTTTGTTTGTATGTTTTCTGCAACTGTTTTGTTTCATACACATTCATATTTCAGATTAGCAGCTGGCAAATTCCAGCAGAAGTTGTTGAGTTCAGACAGAAACAGGATAATGAAGCGGTCAAAACTTATGCAAGTGTGAAAGATTCTACTTTAATAAATAGCAAAAGACCTACTACGGTGAGTTTGAGTGCCCCTGCTGTCATAACTGGTGGTCGTGACTCTGTATCTCTAAGATCAGTAGCTGGGGCTCTGTCATCATCTGCTCTGGATTTGGTGAAAAAGAAGCTACAGGATGCTGGAATTGCTTCTGTTTCTTCTCCTCTTTCACAGCCTTCACATCTAGCTTCTTCTGAATTAATTGATGCAAAATCAAGAGAGGTCTTAGAGAAAGCTCAGCAAAGTGAAAATAGTAAAGAAAGACAAAAAGACGGCAATAAAGATGATAACATGTCAGATTCATCCTCAGACTCAGATGATATAAACAGTGAACCCTCAACGGAAGAATGTATTATTCAATTCAAGGTAGGAACTTTATTTTCCTTTTTTGTTTTCCCGTGATTTTCTTGGCAAACATATAGAGTTCAAAAGCTGAGATTTCTTTTATTGATGAAATCTCCAGTCAATTGTAAGACAATCCTTCACTTGATTTTTAGATTAGCTAAAGTCTAAATTATTTGGTTGTATCTGTTAGGATATGCTTAAAGAAAGGGGAGTGGCACCATTCTCAAAATGGGATAAAGAACTTCCAAAGATAGTGTTTGATCCACGCTTTATGGTATCTGGAGAAATTTTTTTCTGTATGCTTTTTCTTTGTCTGGCCTTTCTGTTTTATACTTTTATTTATCTGGTGAATGGTGTGATGTTCCTACAAAATTATTTTAAGAATATCAGGTCTATTGCTAAGGCAAGAGTGGATATTGTCTTGCATTCTATTCATAGGATTATGGTTGGGCGGTTATGAATGGCTGCCTTTGTGTACTTCGTATTCTTTTTAAAAAAATAAATTAAATCTGCACAAATTTTGTATGCTTATTATCTTCCTTTGTTGGTGTACTATCCCTCTAAAGAGTGGATAGATACTGCTACAAGGCTATTTTAGTATCTTTTGGGTGATGCGGACAACATTAGGAGTCTTCCACGTTTTGCAAGTGTTTTTGCAAGTATATATACAAACTCAAGCCTTTGGCTTAATTAAGAATTTTCTTATTATGCTAGGAATTCATATATTGGGCAATTCATATTTAGGATCAGTGATTATATTAGGAAAAGTTTTTTTTCTATATCCATTTTTGTTGGGAAAATTTGTATCTCTATGAATACAAACCTAGGGGTATTTTTCTACACAATTGAATTCATAAAATTTTGTGAGTTTCATAAACCTCATTGTCTAAGGTTGATGTTGGTAAGGGGGCAGTTTTCCCCCTTGCTTGATGTGCTGGTGAGGAGCCACTTGTCCTCCCTCTCCCCTCCCACTTCACCGCACGTAAGCATTGCCTCCTCACAACTTGTTCCTCTCTCTGTCGCCGGGTGCAAACAGTAAATGACCATTGTTGTTGGCCGCCTCTTGGGAGTTGCACAATCTGAAATGGTGTTGCCTTTGACACCAGGTAGTCGCTGTTCTCATTGCCAGCATCTTCTGATTGTTATTGATCACTATCCACTGCCCTCCAACATTGGTGCGTGGTCTGCTTGTTGGCCGCTGCTGTCGACGCTTGGTGAAGTCTCCTTCCTTTCCTCTGAATCCTGCTTGAGGCATACTTGCTGTTGCTGCCGTCTGGCATTACAGCCATCTACAAGGTTGGTCTTGGAAGACCTGCCATTGCTGTTCCAGACTTTGACCAGGCTGTGCTTCTTCCACCAGGGGACTTCTCGGTCTCGATGGCAGTGTCATCATCAAGCTGGTTGATACAGTCTATACTTTCCCCTTTTACCATTTAACGACTCGATTGCTTAAGTGGTCCCTCAAGATCTATAGTGCTGTTCACTTTTCCTGTTTGCCTGATTACCCACTTGTTAGCTGCTTGCTTATTTGCTTAAACATTACCCGTGGCCATGCTGCTATCTTTTTATATTACTGCATTATTGTCATTATTAACTGATTTAAATAACTTGGCAAATTAACATCATCATATAGCGAGAGTTTTTTTGTTTGTCCTGCAATATTTGGATCTATGGTTGAGGCAAGAGCAAATATTTAGCGGTTGGACAGTTGAAATGGTGAAATGGAGGGTTACTTTCTTATGTTTCATAATCACCGATATAGTCATTATGCAGGGTTGGCTTTCGGGCTACTAGGAAATGCCACATTTGTTGTGGAGGTAAGAATGTTGGGTTTGATGTTTTGTAAAACTGTAAGGGATCTGATTGACAATGTTATAATGAGAAAGTAATTGGGGTGGCATCAAATGAAGATAAGATTCACGGAAATTATTTACCTAGTTTTGGGGGTTTGTGATTTAACATTAACACTGAGTGTATTTTAATCACAATTTGAGAGTTCTCAAATCAGAAATGATGTTTCTGTATTCTAGCCTGTTGTCTTCTCAATCCCATGTGTCCTTCAGAAGGGCAGAACCAATCAAGGAATTATGGTTTCGAAAGAAAGAAAGAACAGTTAAATGTTGTTATTTTTAAGTGGGACGTTTGATGTAGTTAGCTACATCATTTTGTTCATTGCAGAGTGTATGATTAATCACTTTTGTAGGTTAGCTAACTGTGGTTATGTGGATCTGTTTGTGTTATTCCTAATTTGCACATATGGTGTACTGTCATGCAATCTCTCCATGAGTACGAGACTTCTTTGTTGGTTGTACTACTGGAAGGCAGATGTCAATTTTTGTTGCAAGGTATAGTGTATATTAGATGATGAGGGGCTTATCAATGGTTGATGTTCACACCTGTTGTTTTTCATCTAAAATGTTTTCTTTAATTCGAGTGGAAAACCAGTTGAATTGAGAATGATGATATGAGTAATATTATGTATAATATGTTGCGCAGGCTGTCCCAGATTACAGTACTCGACAGGCAATATTTGAACACTATGTTCGAACACGTGCTGAAGAGGAACGCAAAGAAAAGCGAGCAGCACAAAAAGCTGCTTTGGAAGGTTTCAAGGAATTACTTGAAGATGCATCTCAGGTTTTGCTACGACCTTTGATGGACTTATTTCCTGACGATGAGTAGCTTATTCTGTTAACACTATAATATCTGCACCTGCCACTTTTATCTTTGATTTTCTCCATGGCTTTTGACAGGATATAGATCACAAAACTGATTACGAGTCATTTAAAAGAAAATGGGGGTAAAGATCTGCGCTTTCAGGCATTGGGTTGTAAAGAACGAGGACAACTACTAAATGAAAAGTATGTGTAATAATTGTTTGTGCAAAGGTGGCTTGTTTTTTCTGTCTAGTTATTGTGAAACTATGATCAGCAGTTACGTGCAGGGTTCTCCTTCTGAAGAAGGCTACTGAAAGCAATATACAAGCCATGCGAATAGCTGCCGCTTCTGGATTCAAATTTATGCTTAGAGAGGAAGGACATATAACAATTACTAGCTGCTGGTCCAGGGTAGGCTTTGTGTGGTACCAAATATTCTAAGGTTTCCATCATTTGGATATTTATCTATTCAAGATTCATTATTTTAGATAAAGGATAGCTTAAGAGATGATCCAAGATACAAAGCTGTGAAGCGCGAGGATCGAGAGAATTTGTTCAATAAGTTTATAGCTGAACTGAAGTCAATGGAAGCTGCTGCACGTGTTTCTAATGACAAAAACGATGAACAGGTACGCAGTCCATTGTTAAAGAAAAATATAGTGAATGTATTTTTATATTGCTGTATTCATGTCAGTAGCATTCCAAAAAGGTATGTGGGGAGAGGTCTGTCACTTTACAGTTTCATTTGCTATCGTAAATGCTAAAATGCAACTTATAAAACAGCTTTTATTTTTCATTTGGTTGATTTCTGTATTTGTCTTTGCCTACTAAAGGAAAAATTGAAAGAACGAGAGCGGCAAATGCGTAAACGCAAAGAAAGGGAAGAGCAAGAAATGGAAAGAGTACGATTGAAAGTCCGCAGAAGAGATGCAGTTGTTTCTTATCAAGCTCTATTAGTGGAAAGAATTAAAGACCCTCAGGTGGTGTTATTTCTTATTGTTGAAGTTCACAAAGAAAATATTAGCTTGCATTTGTTTATTTTGTAAATTGCTTTCATTTTGTACTAAATTCTTGATTCTTCCAACTTAGGCGTCTTGGACAGAGTCCAAGCTAAAATTGGAAAAAGACCCTCTTGGTCGTGCTACAAATCCTGATCTGGACAATGCTGACTTAGAAAAACTGTTCCGTGAACATGCTAAGATGTTAAGCGAGGTAATTTGGTGGCTACTATGCAATTTTTTTGCAAAAGATAATTTTTTTAAGCTGCAGCTGGTTTCTCTTTTCTGTCAAGGTGTAGAACTGAACCAAGAAGCTTTTCCACTTGTTGTTTCTTTTTTAATAAAAAATAAATAAAACTGTAGCATAGCTTAGATTGTTGCAATTTTAGCTATCATCGAATTCCTTTATAATGTGACACTTTTGTGCTGAAAAGCTCATACTGCTGTTCTTCACTAATTGATGCTATTATATGGCTTTCAGCGTGTTGCTCTTGACTATAAGTCCCTCCTATCCGAGGTGTTGACGGCAGGAACTGCCACCCAGGTGAGGGATGATGGGAAGACTGCACTTACCTCATGGTCAGTTGCTAAGGAGCAATTGAAGTTGGATCGAAGGTTCTCGAAAATGCCAAGGAAGGAGAGGGAAACCCTTTGGCGTAAATATGCAGATGAAATGCTGAGAAAGTTGAAGTCCTCCGATGGGAAGGAAGAGAAGCCGTGCCCAGAGTCGCAGAACAGACCTACTGCTGAGCCAGCGAGGAAGGCCTCACCAGCTAGGGACAGAAGTTATAGCAGGAGATAAGTTTGTTTTTGAGATTGGTTGTCGTAGTATTTTATCTTGGAACGAGTTGTACATTCTCATTGTCTAATTCTTTTTGCCAATGGGGATTGATTATAAATTGATCTTAGAAATAAGAACTAATCCCATGTATTGTTTGCTGCTGGGTTATAGATGAATCTTTTCTAACAGAAGTTTCGACAGTGTCATTTAACGAGTTGTCTTCATGATGGAGGTGGTGGTTCTGAGTTCAGACTTTCAACCGACCTTGTGGGAGAAAATGCTGCTAATTGAATATGGACAGATCTCGTCTTTCATATATTTTCCTTTGTCTTAAAGCTTTCATGTTTAGTAAATGGGGTGGCATTTAATCTGGCTGCCTTTATTTATGAGGAAGCCCTTGTACCATGAGAACCTTCTTATGTATGCAGGGAAGTTGGATGGTTATTGGCTATAGGATGTTATAATAGAGCAAACAAACCGCGGCTAATGGAGCTCCGTGGCAGTTCTGGTCTACTAATTTCTTCTTCTTCCAAAGAAATTGGGTAAACAAGGTCTAGTTCAGGTCATCGAATTCTGTTCTACCGTAGGAAAGACATGTCGACGTCCGTCGTGACATCTCCTTGCTCTGTTTGTAAACTGAGGTCGGAGGAGCATTTTTCGTTAAGCATAATTACGTACTTGTTTAATATCATCAAATGTAATATCGACGAAGTTTATAGTTGTATGTACTGATTGTGCATAAATAATTGCAAGTGTAAATCGGTCAGGAGTTATCCCGATTTCACACCATATGTATGCCACGCCAATTTTGCATACTTGATTAACATCTAATATTACTAACCTCTCTCTTTTTCCTCTTGAATTCTTGAATGTATGAACGATGAATGACGAATGACGAATGACGAATGACGAATGAATGATTGTATGGTAGTAGTGTACATGCGCTTACTGTAATAATATAACATGGTAACGGGATGGGAGGCTGTATTTATACATGCAAATTTTTATTTTTTTTGTCTCTCTCAGCTTCGGATATTTGACCACCCTGATCGCTTCTAATTTCCCGGCGGCCAAACAAGATGTCATTTTTCCGGCCATTTGCGGCCCGCCGCCTCCTAACCTCCTGCACCACCTCTCCCGACGCCTCCTCGCCGAGCTCCTCCCTACGCACCTTCGACTTGGCCGTCAAACGCCTCGTTGAGTCCCGACAATTCGCCAACATCGAAACGCTCGTTGAATCGTACAAGAAGATCGCCCCGGCCGCCGACGGCGACCGCCTCCTCGCCTCCATAGTCTCCGCCTGCGGCCGGGCTCGGATGCTCGATCGTGCCATCCAGACGTTCGAGCAGTTCGAGTGCTGCGCCGGCGCCCCTCGCTCTGTGCTCGCCTTCAACGCCGTCCTCTCCGCCTGCACCATGTGCCGCGCCTACGACAAGGTCCCCATCCTCTTTTCCAAGCTCGCCGGGAAACACAATGTCGTCCCGAACGAGGTCTCCTACGGCATCTTGATCAAATCTCATTGCGAATCTGGGTCTCCGTACGCGGCCCTCCAAGCGCTCGACGAAATGAAGGGCAGAAAATTGGAAGGCAACATGGTCATATACACCACCATTTTGGATGGTTTGTGCAAGAAGGGAATGGTTGAGGACGCCGAGAGAGTGTGGAGTGAGATGATCGAGATTGGGGACGGACCGGATGTGGCTGCTTACAATGTCAGGATCATGCATGCGCATGGTGGGAAGCCAGGGGAGGTGTTGCGGTTGATCAACGAGATGTTGTTTGTGGGTCTGAAGCCCGACGTTACTAGCTACAACTATCTCATGACCTGTTTCTGCAAGCATGGTGCGATGGAGGAGGCGAAGAAGGTGTATGGGGGCATGCAGGGGGACATGTGTCGGGCTAATGGTTCGACGTTTAGAGTGTTCTTGTTCTACTTATGTAGGAGTGGGGACTTGGACATGGCTTTGGAGGTTTTTAAGGTGAGCGTGAAGAGGAACAGGATGCCGAACTATCAGACAGTGAAGCCTTTGGTTGTTGGACTGGTTTTGAGAAAGAAGATGAGGGAGGCTAAAGAGGTGATTGAATTGGCAAAAAAGAAATCGCAGGAATATAGGTTGAGTGCATGGAGGACACTGGAGGTGGAGTTGGGCTTGGATGAACTGGAGTATCGATGCATTTGCGCGGTGGCTTGATCCAAAAGATGACTTCTTTGTCATCTGACTCCTTTGTTGTTAGTGGAAGACTCTACCTTGGTCCCGAGTGTGGAAGCCTTCCCTAAATTTAATCAGCAGGACTTGCAGGTGCCTGTCTGACGACGCCAGCCTGACCGTTGCGGCCACGCATAATGGCGTCTCTATAAGCACATGCAACTGGCGTTTTTAAAAATCCTTCAAATTCAATATTTTTGCTCTTGGTAGCCGGTTCCTGGATTTTCACGACGAGTGTGATGCACGCTATTCTTGGAGACCTCTTGTCTAAGGAATGGATATGATGGACTTGTGCCAGGATATGAAATGAGTGAGAATATGCTGAAGCATTTGCGATGATTTCGTTAAGAAGTAGGTGTTCTTCGTGGCGTCATTCACCTGTCGTTGGAGTTGCGGGTGGGTTTCGTTTGAGATCAGTCGTTCTTTTGACGAAGTCATCTACGTCAGAAGAAACTTCCTTGACGGCTTTGTCTTTGACTATTTTTTTTTTCGAAAGTTACAAATTTTGGTTCTCAGCGTCATTTCCTTGCACCTTCAACGAAATTACCCTCCAAACTGCCGGGACGAAGCTATATATTATTACCAATGCATACCCAGCTGGTTGCACATCATTCTTGCCCAAGAACTTGGAGCAATCTAAACTAACATCCTTACGTCGCTGAATTCTCGCCGCTGCGTAGATTAGATATATTTGAGTTTGTAGTGCGTTTGTGCTTCCATTAAATTGCTAAAAACTTCTTTCTTTCACAAATTCTTATTTTCTTTGAGTTATATCTTGGCCATGCATGCAAACGCAGACATAGAGGCCGCAAGTGCCTCAAGTTCTGATGACACTTTTCCCGTACTTTCCATCATTCTCAGTTTTGTCTTCCTCACTGTAAATACGATATTTGCCGTGATTAGAGTTAGAAGGGATCCCTGGACTCTAGCATTTGTAGTCTCTGTTTACGTACTTATTATGTTGTTCTTCCTTTTCATCTACATTGCCAATCGGATGCCACCAGAATCGCCTTCCCGGAGAAGGCTTAAGGTGCCCATCTGGATCCTTTCGACGGCCCTGGTATGGCTGGTTGGGTACAGGGTTTCGGTCATCCTCTCCCCCGCCTTTGCCTGGTCTGTGTGGGCGCTAGCTTTGCTTAGCACTTGTTTAACCTTCTGGGTTCTATTTGTCTGCGGAGATATGCCGAAAGATGACTCATCTGAAAGTCCCGGAGGATTGCACTAAGATGAATTCTTGCTATGGACTGCATACAATGCCTACTAGAGTCGATGCTGTGTATATAGCGGACCAGTCAGTAATGTCAAAATATCCAAAGTAGCGGTGTGTAAAGCTAGTGTGCCTACTTGATGTTTCTGCGAGTGTATTTCGATCAGCAGTGATGTACAGTGAGAATGCCAATGAACGAGTCATTTTATTTATGAGTACGGAGAGACTGATGTTTTATATTCAGAATCGGTTGGTTCGGCCTTTATTTTTAATCAAGTAAATTTTACGACACGTGTACTAAGCCAAGATTGGTAGTGTATTATGAATCATGAAGATCATGTGTACCTAAGTATATAACCATAACATCACTAAGACAACAACAAAATTAGTTATCAGAAAGTGTACATCTAGATTTTATTAATTTATTTTAGTATTAGACAGTATAATTTTTTTAGGCCAAATAACTCATTAAGATGCATTACGGTGTAGTTTAGGTGAGTTATTAGTTATAGGGCATTTCATTATGATATTACTATATATATTATATTTTATAGGATTTTTCCTCTATTTTTTTGAATTTTTGTTAAGGATTTATTACAAGTTAGTTATTATTTTTAACTTAATTTAGAGTTAAGTCAAGTTTTATTCATAAAACTGCCACCGAACTCCCACCTTTTCTCCCCCTAATCCCGATGTTGCCCCTGTCATTGTCAATGACGCCCCCTCCGGCTGTCGCATCGCCATCGATTGATGCCGTCGAGCCTTGCTGTGTCGTTACCGTGTTGCCTCGAGTGCCCCTGGCTACCGCTCGGTTTCCATGATGCACAGGAGAGATGCACTAGTGCTGCCCATACCAATGCTGTTCCGTCACTGTCTGCATCGCTCTGCCGCCGCCGTATCTCAGACACCACCCCCTTTGACCCCAACCATTTCCCCCATACCCAGCGCCACTGCCGAGGCCAATTGAGGATAAATCGGACAAGTTGATCGACCTCGGCCGACTCGTTACCGCCACTGCCGGAGGTCATCTCCGCCATTGCCGTCCTTACCGCTATCACTATTGGGTCGAGTTTGCCGAGCCAGTGCCAACTCATAGCCCCTATTGCCTCACCGGAAAACCACTTGAAAGCCGCCGTAAAATTGTTGGAAATTGCCAAAAAATCATATTTACTGAAATTCACCGAATCTTCCTCCAAATTTATCCAGTCTAACCCGATTGAACTTCGGATGTGGTCGGGTGCCGAATTCGAGCATCGAACCGTGTGACGAAACCTTAGCCATTGCCGATTGTCGATGATGCGAGGTATAATTAACTCTAACTTAATTACTTAAAGGTGATATTTATCAGCACAACATGCTAGGATTGATGAATTGATGTGTTAGCTATTTTATTGTAATAAAAATATTAATTTACTTGATTGAATTGTACTAAAATGAATGCGAAGGAACTAATTAGGTAAACACAGTAAATATCGTAATCTAATGCAACGTAGCGTAGGATATCGTATATGGTTGAGATTGATGTATCGTTGATGTGAGTATGATTGATAGGTGTATGCTATAAAATGTGTGAATGCATCATGAATGGACATTAGTTTTTAGTTTGATGTATAAGTACGGAGTAGGAGTTTGCCACCTAGGCGTATGCACACGATTGAAGCTTCTACCAGGTCCGTTGAGGACTTGTTCCCCGTTTTATATTCTATTTCATTATATTTTTGTTTTATCGGATCTTACTTAACCTGGGCTATTTAATCAACTTGTTTTCCAGATTAATAACCCTCGAGGATGAGATCCCTTGAGTTTGATTTCGAAAATAAGATCCACTGTAATTTACTTTCAGGCATATTATATAAATCCCTTCCCAGACCTATATATAGTTTTATCGTATTTCAGTGAGACAAGAGATGAGAAAATTGACTTGCACATAGTATGACCGAGTGCACGTGCTAGTTAAAGCGGGCTCTGAATTAGTGAGAGGGTTGTTCCACTCCCAAAGAATCTTGACAACTCCCGTTTTGAGTTCCTCATACCAGGAGAAACGTGGAGGTTTACAGGTACTATTTAGTATAGTGCCTGTCTGGACTTGTGGTTTAAAAGGTACTAAAAGTGACTATCTGAAAATCCTCATTTTTTCTACTCAAGGCCAGGAGAATTATGGAGGAAATGTGAGAGCTTAGAATATATTGGTAGTCCCAAGGGATCAGAAAAATGAGAAAATACTGAGAGAGGTATCAGACCGGTCAGTTTGGGACGCTATTGGGTCTGCAACCTAGTGGCTCTTCAGTAGATTCCCTTAGGAGTGTGCACGAGAAGTATATAAATATTTTATTCAAAATAAGAGTTAGCTCTCATTTGCTAGTTTGCTATGTAGTTATATTTTTGGACCAATAACACTCGATACTGACATTATTTTTATATATAGTTATATTTTGGACCAATAACACTCGATACTGACATTATTTTTATATATGTAGGTGAAGATTAAATACTGGATACGCCGATTTGGACGGAGGAACAATGACCTACCTTGCACACACACACATGCTCGCCGATAGAATATTTGTTTGAGTTATTTCGGTTGTTTGTTATGTTATTATGAAAATGAAATTCTTGTGATGAAATTACCCGATACAAAAGATGATATGGTGAAGATTTTGGTAAATAAAAATAGATATTGATAATATGATCCGAAATATATATTAGTGTGCTGATTGAATGATAAAGGTGGAAATGAAAATTTCAGGTTAAGACGTAGAGAATATTTTGAAGTAGCCGAATTAAATATTTATGTGAAAAATATAGTGTAATGGATGTATATGGATTTATATATTTATACATGTTGATTTGATAGGATAGCCCCTAATTTAACATTTAGTGGAGACTTTATCCATTTTATTTCAAAAATTTGATTAACTTTATCGTAATTATTTTGTTATATAAATTAGTTATCATGTCATCAATGTAGTAGTATGTTAGAGTTTTGTGAATTCATCTATGTATATCAATTAGTATATTCATCTTGAGACGTTGAGAGTAGATCCATTTAGGCTAAGTTTGGGTTAGCCGAACTTAATCGGAACATGTGATATTAAGGAGCCGGATTCGGGGTGTCCCGTGGTAACATTCGTGTCCGTGGTAACATTGATTATCATGTTCATAGACAGACCGATGAATTACCAATAGCAGCTTCCAAAAGCAACTACACATTTCATACAACGCATTCTGGAGGCATTTGATTAAACCGAGGTAAATCCATACAGTAGTCATAGACTAAGTGCCTTCTCCTCACCCATTTGAGCTGCCGTCGCTGGTGCGAGCTCAGCCGGCCCAACGCTGGGTCGTCCCACCAGAACTGCCCCGCGGCGCCGGTGCACTTTGCGATGGGATCGTCCTCCACCGGTGCTAACACACAAGCATCAACTGTGACAGTTCGTATGGTGGAAACGAAGGGTGCATGGCTCCAGTTCGTCTTCACTCTTCCTCCTTGTGTTGCCCAGTCATCGGCGTTCCAAATGGAAGCGTACACTCCCATGCCTTGCTTGTTGGGGTATGCTATTTCTTCCTTTTTAGCAAATGCTCGGATGGGAATCCCGTCTATTAGAAACCTATTGCATGTATTGTGCATAATTAGTCATATCACTAACATATACCTTCCAAAAATCTAAGCAAACCAACTTTCCACAATCAAGTTAGAATAGTTGTCAATAGTCGGGCTCTTTCATCAGAGAAGAGCCATAATCTAACTGCCGAGTTGCCAGGGGACACATACATCGTGTTTACTACAACGATATGAATTTGGTTGATTTTCTAGTTGAACTAACTCAAGATGCTTCCATGTTTAACATGTTTTTGCTTACAGAATATTGTCTCGATTCCAGTGAAAGGAATAGGAATGGAAATCCGACGAAGGGTCGAACCAGAGTGTGTGCCTCATCTCTCTATTGCCCGTGCCATTTCCATAGACATTGGTCTGAACCAGGTATGGCTCCCCTGATACATTCCCAAGGAACTCAAAGTCCAGCTCGTCATGGTTTGGACCATCCGAAGACATCTGCAAGTCTCAAGGTTTGATCAGTTCCAACACAGATCTCATTGTAAATCATCAAGTAATAGTTATTATCATTAGTATATTGGGCCGGGAGAATTACGTAGAAAGCAGTGACAATTCCGGCAGCGTCCTCCAACGAGCTTAATCTTAGCAGTGACTCGGCCAAACAAGTATTTTCTCCTTGACCCCAACCCACATCCTGCACTATTCCATATATGCGCAAGTTAATATATCAAAGTTGCAGTTATAATTAAAACTGGAGAAGAGAGACCAATTAAACTACCAGATTTGTCATCCAATGTGAGCTCAAGGGTGCCACCATTGTTGACAATGTGATCTGGAGCCCAGTATGGTTGAAGCAGCTCAGAGAGTTCTGAAGAAAGCGAGGGACTAAGCATGACCAACATTATCAGGCTAGCCAGGGGCCAAAATTTAGCACACGAACACCGTCTCTCCAACATAATCATTATGAGCTTGAAGGAGAAGGCAGCCACTCCTTCACCATTTATTCATGGATTTGATTCTCGTAAAATGTAAGTGGGACATTTAAATATGTGGTAATCGACGTGGGAACAGCAGCAAGAAATATTCAATTTATGGAGCATTTCAATATGAGCTCAAATGTTCTTTATGTGGTGGGGGATGGAGTGTGAAGAATCAACTTTGGAATCAAATGAGCTGTTTTCCACTCTCATTAAGCTCGTTGCTTGTGTGGTTTTTAGTTTTTAATCCACGTGATTTTTTTTTCTAATTAGTAATTTGGACGATCATACTGAGTTTTATAGTCGTGAAAAAATGGTGCCGAAGACTACATGTACGGGTATAAATGAGCCGAGTCGAGTAGGGATATTTTTGAATTTGATGTAATTTCTATTAAGCATGTTTAAACTTATTTAAGTGTTTAACAAACTTTAATGTATTATAGGTTTAGCAAAACTTAGTCTAAAATTCAATTTACGTGGTTGGCATGAATTTATCGTAAATACACATGCAATTTTGCCTACTGACCGGACTCTGCCCGACAAGGTGGTCCACAGCTTGATCCATCTCAATCTGTCCAACTCATGTCCGTCCGCCCACGTCCGTTTCGTAGACAAACAACCAACTAAAACCAGGAATCCGTGTCGGCGCCCACCGACCTTCGTCCCCAACAAATTTTGTTGTTAGGTCGGCGGCCACCGCTGCCATCTTCTACGACTCTCCATTTCCTGCTCTTGACCGCCGCCGCCGACGCCGCTCCCATCTTCAACTCTCTGCAAACCAATTCGTGGTTCTTGTTTTCCGATCTGATCACCGTTCCTCTCTACCATGGTGTGTTTCTAGCCAGTTTATGGGGATTTTTTCGTTCTTTCTTTTTGCGAATAATAGACTTGGTTGAAGAGACTTGTTTATCTGTATTGTGTTGTGTTTGTCGGAGAAATTTTGGTGCCTTAGGTCGTGTGTTCGATCGATTCGATTTCTTGTTATTTGCCCTCTTTTTTATTCAATTTTTTTGCGCGTTGGGATGAGCAGTTGTTGTGAATGTGGGATGCGATTACCTCTCTTTTGATTCCTACGGTGCGATTTTTTTGATTCGGTGTGGAGTGAGCTTGGGAAAAAGCTTGATGTCTTTGATTTTCTATACCGCTTGAGATTTTACTGCCAAATTGTTCAATTTCTTGCAAGAGGAAGAGTCGTTGATCGGGGCAAGTTTATTTTCTGATACTCTCAAATTTATGTCTTATTTATTGACTAATAATATGTGGTACATTTACGAGGTGTTGAAATTTATGGCTTTTTTTGTAATGGAGGCGGCGATTTGTTGAATTCATCTGCAATTAACGTTTCATCCATTTTCATTTTACTCTGAGGTTAATTAGCATGATCGACTAATGCATTTGGAGAGGAACTATTGCTTATCTTGTCTATCACAGGATGCTTCTCTGTCGAAGGGAACTGTTTTGGTTCTAACGGATCAGGCAGTGTTGTCTCTTGATTCAATCAATTCGATTTGTGATACGGTCAGAGGGTTTGGAAATGAAGCAGTTGGTTTCAATGACACTCTTATTATGACACAAGTTTCTGATTCAAGCAAGTTCACCTACCTCTCATTTTATGGGGTGTCTTTTCTCGGTTTATTTCTATTAATCTTTCTTTCTTTTTTTTTGGTTACAATTGTATCAGAAAAGTTGCCAGTTGAACCCATGTTGAGTGCCGTTATATTGATAATGAAACAATCTGCTTCTCGTGGTGGGGAGTGGCTTCAGGAGTGCATGACTTTGTTGAAACCTGGTGGGGTGATTCTACTGCAGATGTTTTCCCCTGTGAATGAGAGCTTGGAAAAGGTACTTTAAAATTCTTGCCATAGATTGCTTGTCTATATCATCTAACTTGATTAGTTCTAATAGAACTAATCATTGTATTATTGCCGCAGACTAAATCTGCTATTGAACGTGAATTACTCCTGGCTGGATTTTCAGACCCACAGACTCTTCAAGTGAAGCCACTTATTGTCGCGGAAGATTCTCGTGCTATCACAGTTAGTCATTTACTTGGTGCCCACTTTCTTTGATATTGACTATTGATATATCTTACACAACATGTGTGGTTTACCACAGATAAAGTCTAAGAAACCTACATGGACTATTGGTTCTTCATTTTCTATCAAAAAGGGAAACAAGGTTTTACCTGCTTTTGTGATTGAAGATGATTCAGATTTGATTGATGAGGATAGTCTTCTAACTGAGGAAGATTACAGGAAGCCGCAAATACCAGTTGGTCAGTGAGAAGTTATCTACATACAGGTTACCTGTTGTGTGGCAAATATATTGTTAACTATATTCAAGTTATCATTTCATTTGTGCAGTGGGTGACTGCGAGGTTGGAAGCACTAGGAAAGCTTGCAAGAATTGCACTTGTGGTCGTGCAGAGGCAGAGGAGAAAGCTTCAAACGTTAGCCTCACCCAGGAGCAGCTTACTAACCCTCAGTCATCATGTGGCAGTGTATGGAGTTCACATTGATGATTTATGTTTCTTTTATCGTGTGTTTGTTTCTAGCGAGTGATTGTTGTTAGTGTAACGCAGTGTGGTCTAGGGGATGCATTTCGTTGTGGTGGGTGTCCGTATCGAGGTTTGCCACCATTTAAAATGGGCGAGAAGGTGAATTAGGGACTTCGCTCGTGCATCTTTTTATTCATATTGGGAGGCTTTCCATCTCTCTTCCGTTGCTTTATAGTTTTTATTGTTTGATTTTTGTTTTGGTTCTTCTACCTCACCATGTTAACTTTGTTGTATAGGTGACCTTGCCAGAAGGCTTCCTTGTAACCGATTTGTAGTGACAAAATGCATAGTGCTTCAGCTTACAAGAGATGGGTTCTTTTTGGAGAGTATTGCAGCAAATTGTTGTCATCGCATCCTAATGCATGAAAAATTAACTTGTATTTTTTTCGGAAACGATTACTTTTTTATGTGGTCTATATAGTGTACTATTGTTGCCGGGTTGATGAACGTTTAGATTTTAGTAACTTTTTCATGGTATCAATGGTTTTGATGAAGATGATGCAGCATGAATTGTGTGGCGCAAAGTAGAATATTTCTTTAAGCAATAAATTGATGTGGATTGCAATATTTCTTTATTATATTTCAAAATGGGTTAAAAAGAGGGGGAAAATAAAGATGCACAGTATCGCATGAACGACAATATAGAACTCTTCTTTCTCGTATTACACCGATTGGTGCAAAAAATATTGGAAGTCAATAATTTAACATTGAAATATGGGTATTCATCACCCATGTTATGAAATAAGAATAAATATTAATTATAATCTAATAATATTAACTTAGTTATAAAAGGGCGTGGGTGGGAGAACTTACGTGGAAAGCGTGTGTATAATATTTGTATTTAGAATTGTCCATTTTTTAATATAGAAAAAGCTCACTACTAAATGACATAAGAAAATAAATAAGCCATATGCTACTTTGTCCATAATCATAAAACAAAATACAAAAAGGTCGAAACTAATGTAGCGAGCGTGAATAGAATACACAAACTTCCATCTTCAGACTAACCAACTGAGCTATCCCCGTTCTATCGATGACTCTATTATGAAGTGGATTCCATTTTCACGACAGACATTACAATTTACAATTCCCTCAATAATGCAAATGTTTTGACAGTACAATGCAGTTGTAATGTGAATCCTTGTCAAGGAGAAGAAGTGAGAGGCAAGGGATTGCTAATTACTTAACAAGGAAGTCGGCTTAATGCCCCCTATATTATTTACACCCTCGTATACTTGTCAACGAATTAATAAAGGAGCTCAATTAATAGCCTTTCAAACTTGCAAGAAACTCTTAAGCAACTTAGTAAGCAAGCCTGTCTATGCAGAGTTACATCATTCCATCACGACCGAGCAATTAAGCTCAAATGAAACTCATGAAGGAATCTGATCGATTTGCCTTGACATCTTATAGCGCGTTTTAGAATAAGAATAAATAAGTACCATGCATGATTATAAAATATACATGCTGAAGTCGAAATCTCAAAACTGCAGCCGCTCTGCTCGATGGAGTACTTAATTGGGCGTTATAAAAACTGTCTTAGAGAATAGGGCATTCAAACCTTACAGTTAATTGATGCTTATTCCAATTTATAAAATGACCTTTTATAATATTCTTTTTTCAGGGTAAAAAAATCTTGGCTAGCTTTCATATGTCGCACTCGGAAAGGAGATCATTTTGATATATGCTATCAGAAATTTCCTCCGAATGTTGCTGCCCAAAACTCTGAAGGGTTGTCCTTGGCAATGTCCGGGGTGGCAGAAATTGGCACCAAACATAAGCCTCTGGTTTTCAAATATTCTTGTCCTGAAGCTTCGACTCTATTAACATGATCATGGGCTCTTCCATCAAACCTTGCATGGCTCTGTACAAGTACAAGCAATATTGTAAATGGGCCACTGTCACGATAAACACTACAAAAACAAATGGTTTTTCTCTGTTTGAAAAAATGTAGTAGAGATAATTGGTATTTCTCTTCACTTTTTCACTTCTTTTCTATGTCAATTTTTACGGTGGAAAATAACTTACAGTTATTTTTATATTTAAAAAATTTTAAAGTAAGTATGTATTAATTTTTAAATTTTCTCCGCTCACTTTTTTTCACTTTACTTTTTTCATGTTTTATGATTAATAAATATTTTTGGATGAAGAAAAGTTAAAAAATTAATATATATTCCCCTTCAAATATTTCAGAAAAAAATTTATAGTTTTTCTTCACAGTTAAAAATGACGAGAGAAGATGTGGAGAAAAATCTTTAATCATATATATTAGCTAAGGACGTCTAACTGCATTTGCATGAGATCAAATGATGACACGAGCTTATAATGTGCAATCAAGCATGCCATGAAGAATGTTGCCACTTACTTGTTTCTTGTAGGGATCACTTAGCACCTGCAGCATGCAACAAATTAAAAAAGTCGATTATGCACGCATTAATGAATAATATATAGTCCAAATGGCAAATATTTATACGTCCGGGCATGCATGTTATTGAATCTGTAGTTATTTCAAATGCTCATGTAGTACGTATCATGCATTGATGATCTGAGAATTAAGGAAGAGTAACCGAATCAAATGTTTCCAAACAATATTTCTTGCAGTCAATGGCATGCATGCATGCATGCTTGAGAATGGTATATTTACTAGCTCGAACCATGCACGATCGTAATTTTTACTCACAGCAACTTGATCGTGTAGATACTTGATGTATTCGATTGTATCATACAGCACCGAGGCAGTGTCCGTCTGAAACAAAACAATTTTTAGCACTGTTATAAATTAGTTAGTATCATACTTGAGTAACTAGCTGTTAGACTCACAATTCAGAATTAAGCAAGGAGACACCATTTGAAATGCTGAGATCTCTCTCTCCCCCCCACCCCCCACCCCCAGAGAAAAAAAGTGAAATGCTGAGATCGATTAAAAAATTTGAGCACTGAATCAAGTTTACCTTGCCAAACGGCGAAACCAGCTGTTGGAGAGCGTTTACTTTATCTCCAAGCTTCTCCTTTCTTACCTATACACATATATGAAAAGAGGGAAGATAGAACACAAAATATGTAGTGATCACCATGTATATATTCAATGTTCATACTCTCATATATATACTTTGCCATGCATATTTTAGTATAAGATCATGAAGAACAAAAGCTTATAATACGTACCTTGAAGGTTGTAAGGTTAGTGCTGGAGCGACTTCGTTTTGACCCAGCGTGAGAACTGCCAACAGCCACATAATCCTATTTCCATTGTTGGGATTCAAGGCATATTTTTACGTACACGCAAAATAATCAATATGCATGGTTTTCTATATATATATCCCACTTGTGCATGCATGATTCAAAAACCTGAAGTTAAAAGGATCATCTTTAAAAAAATAATTTTTCCTATACTAATGAAGTTGGAAATTACAAGTCGAGTCGAGCAAAGCTTCAGCTCCGCTCGGGCTCATAGCCTAAGCTCTCTAAGTTATGAGCCAGAGCTGCTCAACTTGTTCCTTAGTTTATAAAAAGGGTTAAAAATTCCCTGTCGATGACAATTATATATTTCACCATAAGTACTACCTGTATTTGTGATCTTCACAAAAATTTTCCAACTAGAATCTTTAGAATCTGAATTTTGTTAATCATCCAACGACCAACAAATTATTTGGTTGTAGTTGTACGAGCGAGCATGCCAAGTACCCGCAATTAGTGAGGGTTTTCTATTTCCTTAAGCACCTTCATGTCATGAATAATATGGTGCCCAAAAGTGAAGGTTTTTGTTAATTCCATCCAGTACCTTTGTATAAATATTGTACTATCTGAATCAAATATTTTCCGATCGACCAGTAAATTTTGTCGACTCATACTTCATCAATATTTAACACCATTTTATTATCAATATGCATTAACCACTTTTATAGTAGCTAGGTGCCCCAAGACTGCAAATAGTAGTATTGATCAATAAAGTCGCATTTTTTTCAGATGGAAAGGAAAGAAATGTTTTCGTATATATTTCATAACAGCCATGCATGCGAATGGTTTGAGGGACTAAGTTAGCTTCACCTCGGAGGCAGCTTTCTGACCTTGAAAGCCATCGTCATCTTCAGTGAGGGAGACTTGAAGCTTGTCTGTTGCCTTCTGATCAGATAGTGACGAATGGCCATAAGGACGTGGAGGAAGGTCGTCTATGTGTTGTAAACGACCAGTGCTATTATCTGAGGAGGAGAGGCAAGTATTGGTAAAGTTGGTAGAATAATCTTCTTCTCCAAAAAACCCTTGGGGAAAAAATGAACTTTCTGTCTGGAGATTAGTTGTTGATTTGAAGTTGCTGCTTGATATCAGGGAGGAGCTATCCATGAACAAGTTGAGTGGTTCCAGTTTTTGCTGGTGATAATCTAGAGTTCCACTCTCAATCTCAAAGCCGCATCTTGCACCACTGCAGCATATATAAAACCATGGAGTGCTTAAGTGTAATATATATAAGTATAAAAGCTTTCACGTAAGTTAGAATTAGAGGTGTGGACAATATACGAACTTATCCCTCATTCTAACATAATATACATATCATGCTCGGCCAATATACAGATGGGTTGATTACCAATATGGCTAGCTAAGAGGTATCTACGTTAAAGATTAATATTCAATATTGTGTTTGACATCAATAAGGTCTAAGGACATGTATATATGATAGAACCTCCCAAAAGCAAAACACATCATGATTATAGATGCGAATTGATATATAGTTTCCAAATGCTAAAGCTGTTTATAATAATTCCTTCGCCACAAAAAATATGGTATGATCGGTATTGCAACATCATTTCTTGTTCTAAAAATAGTGGTGTATAAAGGGAAAGAAGAGTACTTACTTGAGTTGTTCATGCCAGCTGATGGATGAGAAGCCTGCGGCTTGATCTTGCAACTGGGAAGAAGCATAAAGCTGAACAGCACTATTATGATCATGATCATCAACCTTAGGAGCTTCTGGGTGGAAAGAATTAACTGGTACTTGATCATTACATGTTGGATGATCCTGAGTATCTAATAGCTGCTTCACCAAATCAGATGGGATCTGATCAGATGGTTGTGATCTTACCCACCTTTGCATTTTGAAGAATATTGATGTTATCTATATATGCAAAAAAGGACTCCTCTGACTCTTTTATTTCCAAGTAATATTGTTTTCTCTGCGATCTGCTCTTATGTCTGATATCTGAATATCATCACAAACATCTTTCCCCTAAAAACTGTGAATCATATACCATAGGAATAGAAAAAAACGATATTCAAGATGGCAAGCTCTCAAAAGTACTCTTGGACACCATACAAAAACATGCAGTACTACGATTAGAATCAACTGATCTTCTTGATATAACTCGAGCAAAAAATTTTCGTCAATGCTTTTACGACATCAATCGGAATGGAAAAACTTGAAGGATCGATGTTGCGGTCTCACTCTGTTAAAATGTTTTGGTGATGAGTAAGCGAAAAAGTAGGAAGCTTCTTGTGAGTCTTCGCCGTGTTTGGTTTTTCTTGAAGAAGAGAAAGCAGCGTCATTATTTTACACTAGCTATAATGATCGAAAGTTGGGCCTTTGTGGACCAACAGGCAAAAAGGGCAACAGATGAAAGAAAATAGCTATAAACATACCTTGGAATTTTAACATCTTCGCTACATCATTGTGACGCCAGCCTCGGACTTCTTAATATTGTCTCCCCCAAACCAATAAAAAACTCAGTTCTTAATTTGTTGCAAATACCCGAAGCAGTGTGTGTACAAATATTTTCCAAAGACCCTTTGGAAATTATATAGCTACACTCCAAGGTACAGGCACTGAGCTTAGTGTGAATAACTCACACATTCTATATTCAGCATTCATTTTTATATAAAATTGTAAATATTTAATATAATATGGGCATATTCTTAAGGTGTGATTGTGAAAGCTAATGTTGCTTAGTTTGAAGTTTTCATGTGGTTTAGGGTGAATGTACTGCACCGAATTAAGTTTCTCAGGAGAAATGATGGCATACCAAATTAAAAAAATCTCCCCAAATTGAAAAACTGGAGCCATCTTCTCTACTGTAGCAATACACAAACTTATCTGTACCAATGCTCTGGTATACATTCTCCATTTGTCAAGCTTCGATCCACTTTTTTTAATATATGCCAATCTTCTAGTAATTAATCTCCCAACCACTCCACCCCATACATAGCACTAACTAGTTGCTGTTTACAACCCCACACACATGAACCAACAATACCCACCCAAGAACCTCTCAAATGCAATGCACAACTCTTGCAACTTAATTGGCTGGGGAAAAACTATACTCTTTAACTAATTAACTTATTAATTCCCCAAGACCTCTCCATGAATTTGAGAACCATATATTTAAATATATGTACAGCTAGCTAATTTGGTTAGAAATCTACATTTTATATATTTGGAAAAATAAGATCCAACAAATGATCAATTATATATGTACGTACAAAAGTAACGAGCTGACTTTAGATCAGATTTTCTGCTATGACCTTGACTTACTTCTGATCAATGTCTTCCAAGAAGAAACCGTGAATTCGAATATTAATTTTTTGTTTATTGCTGATAAAAATGATGCCAAATAAGAAACAGCCAAAACAAACATTTAATAAGCTGTAAAAGCAAGTTTATTTATCTTCTTGATAAAAACGACTGGAAAGTTGGAAGAAGCTTGCCCACTTCTATTGATAAGAATCGACAAACAACTCACAAATTAATGCTTTTTGCGCTCGCGTGTAGCTTGCGTCAAACCGTCAACCTCTCGTTGCCCTTTGAAGTGGTGCAGCTTCGTTTTATCATTATCATGGAGCACTTGAAGTTCTTTTTTTCGAGTCAAAGCTTTTACGAATTACTTTCCTCCGCCTCCTCTCTCAAGAGCAGTTTGTCTATTTCTTCAGTGCACTTCAAGCATATTGGCTTTGATCATCAGAGCTATTTTTAATCCAGCACAAGCTAATTGCTCGACTCACTATCTCGAAAAGCTTTCAAAACTGTTAATTGATTAACCACATTGTCTGTTTCTTTCTTAAAGCATACACGATATGCATCATGAACACCCCAACTTGTTGTCTCAATATTTTTTTAAATAAAAAATAAAAATAAACTTGCCGCGTCTAAAGCTGCATATTTGTAATTAGAGCTCCTAATTTGATTCGACCAAAGCTTATTACTCCTCAGGTTGAGTACTACTCCACTATGTGGTTCTTGAGTCAATCTCATGGTAGCCGTGACAATATTTTATGATTAATTTTTTAAGGCAACTAATAAGATGTATGAAAGCATAATCGTATTTTTCATGTAATTGAGTTAAATAACATTAATCAAATGCTATATAATTCATATATTTGTCAAATTCTACATTGTAAAACCCAACCTGTCAGCCTTGTATTTTATGTCTGATTTTGAATTTGCCTCGATCCAAATAGCACACGTGGGTACAGATCGATTGGTCTGGTATTAGTGGAATCTTTTATGTGGTATTGTGAGCTTGGGCACTGGATGGTGTGTCTACTGCATATTTGTTTTGGTTGGCCCCTAGCCGCCTCTTGCCACCTTGGCCACCGTCCAGCCCTGTCAACCCCTCCTCGCCTTCATCTTCCCCTCTCTCTCCTCCCTCCTCCCTCAGGTACATCGTCCTCTCCCTGATCCTTTCATTTTTCATACATGATCATGATTATTTGCAGGTAGAATTTCTTATTATGCATGTAAATAGCTAGATCTTCATTTCATCATCTAATTTGACTAATTTTCTTATCGTTTGCATAATAAAAATGTGATTTTCATTGATTTATTATTATTTTATGAATGAAATGAAATAAAATGTTTGTGTTAGCTTAAACGTGAAATCTACCAACTAATAGACATAATAATGATTTAAGTATAAAAGATTAAAATTTTGTAATTTTTGGACCGCCATGCTTTGCATGTTAAATTAATAAATTAATTAAATAATTAAAATAATGACAATTTAACTCACATTTGATTGTAAAATGGTTGTTAATGTGAAATCTTAAGTTAAATAATAATTAAATTAATTATCCTAATTAACCTAACATTATCAGATTATTTTAAATAATAAAATAATTCATAATTAATGGGTTAAAGCGTGAGTTTGATTTGATATCTCAAGTGATTTCATAAGAGTATCTTTCAACTTTAACTACTTTGAAGTCGGTATGATAAAATTATCAACATGGTTATACCTAAATAAGTTGACTGACAATTTAAATTTCTTTTCATAATTTTATGGAGATTTCATTCTTGATTAGTTGTCAAACACCTCATGATAAATTCTCCTAGTTCTCCGAGCATTTCAATATCTTAAGTTAGAATTTAAGTACACAGGTTGATTTCCGAAATGTATTTTATAAAATACCAAAATTTATGTCTCGACATCCTCATTTGATTTGTCAAAACCTCGGGCATTTTTTGTCTCGCTTAGCATGTGACTATGGTGTTAATGTGATGTATGGAGTGTTTAATGTTTTGCCTTACATGTCACATCATTTGTCGCTTGTAGGACTATTTACATATTATTACATGCACGCATCATACATGGTTTAACTAGTGGTCTGCATTATTAAGCTATGAGGAGTCGAGCTTGTCGTGGTAGGACGTTGAACTCTTCTTAGGTCTATTAGGACGATCCCTCAACTTAATCTATTATTTGGCTTATGTGTTTTGCTTTTATATCGTATGACATAGCTAGTAGCGTTTTATTGAATCCTATTAATTACTGATCTTCTTATTGATTTTTTAGATTAATAAAATCTCAAGGATGGGATCTCTCGATGAGTTTTTAAAAATACAAGATTCAACTCAAAAATTGCACTTTAATGCTATTTAAACTAATTATACTCAAGCCTTATACTTATTATACATTTTTGGATTTTTAGTACATCCATAGTGGATGGAAGCATGACACTAACTAAGAGACTCGGTCGATATCCACATGTGGTGTTTGATTAGTAGTTAATTGTATGTTTATGATTATCAATATAATATTGCTAGTAGTGTGTATTTCAGCATCTCGGCATATGTGTGCTTTCTATTGAGTATATCTGAATCATGCCATGTTTTTAAATGGGATCAGTTAGGCCTTATTAACCACGAGCATGTACGGTCGACCAAATTATGGCTCATCATAGTACCAACACATTACTGTTGATAGTTCGTGTATGTGGATATTTTTGTAATTATGATTAGACTCTATCCGCCATATTGTGATGTAGATTGTGTGTGTGCACGGAGAAGTTTCTATTTCATTTCAGTTTTTTCGTGGACAATGAGTTATCTATTTGCCACTTTTGTTGTTTCTCTTATTATTTATTTGAGATTTATTAATACTCGTTGCTTACACATTTTCTTATATTTATGAAGAGGCGTTATCATGACATTGATTCGCATAGGTACACAAATTACAAGGAGGCTTGGAGGATGTTGGGCTGGGCTGCTTGTTTGTTTGTGTGTAGTGTTTTGTTTTGGTTTTGTGTATATGTCTCCCTCCTTATTTTGCAAAGGTGTTATTGGCTACTGTGTGGATGTGAAATGTGGGGTCTCAGGCCATTTTGAAATGCAAACTAGTTTTTTGTGAATGTATTATTTTTTTCTAACTGTATCTTTCTGTCTTGCAAATGGAATACTTTAGGGCATATAGATCTAACCTATATTTTGTGCAGGAATTCTTTAAACCCTTGAGTTCGTGAATTGAAGGTTTAATAAATCTCATGTATGTTAAACTATGTTACTTATGTAAGTACCCAAAGTGAAGAAGAAATATTTGGAAGAATTTTCGGGCTTTGTTTTGAAGATTGAAGACCTATATGAAAATTAGACAAACTAACAACCTCAAGAATGTAAAAATGTAATATAACTACTCTCTAATGTGATGTGAATAAGGTGAAACACCTCCTAAGTGTTGTTGTGTGTGAAAATGAAATAAACAAAATATTTTGCATGTGATTTTATTAATTGTGAATACTTACAAGTTATGAAATATTTTTAAATGTCTTAGTTATAGGGAAGACTTTGCTAAATTTTTTCCAAAAATCTAAGTACCCCTTATAACTTATACATATTTAAAATATCCTATTTGTATGAGCCCAACTAAAGGGGTCTTTGCATGTATTTTGGATTTTATTTGTGCATTACACTCCATATGATTTCTGTCTTCCGACGTCTTAAATGGTTTATGTCTCTATGAATTAGTTTTGCATGTTAATGGGTTATGAATTAGCATTCCAAAGTTATTTACTTCAATTCAACCCACGAGCTAGCCAAATTGGAGTGCTATGTAAAGACTCTTATGAAAATCTATATTACACATTGTGATACTTTTTATCTACCACACTGAAAAATATTACTATAAATGACTACAAATTGATTTGGAGTTGACTCTACTCTATCTATCTAGTTGCTACCTGAACGAGCTTAATCTAAACTCCAAGAGTTTTAAATTACTCTCTTGGATGAACTAATATAAGATTACTAATTATTGTTTATTTAAAGAAAATTGTAGAAAAGTAATTGTGTTAGAATCCTACAAAAAACTAGACGCAATAAGCAATGATCAATTAAAAACTAGTAATATTAGCACTAATCGTGATTATGCAAGATCATCTTTATGCCATTGCTATCCATTTGACCCAAAAATATTGGTCTTTAGTACAAACAATGCATTTTCCTATGGTTAATTACATCATTAAGCCTCGTAGGAAAGAATATAAGAGGATAATTAGTATTGGTTGAAGCTAATATTTTTATGTAAGCTAACTTAAATATCGATCATTTAATTACAATAACTATTAGAAGGTGAGGGTATTTTGTTTATATTAAAAAAATTACGACTATTTAAATTTAGAAAAGGGTGACTAGATTCAAAAGCTGTTGATATTTTATATTTTATATCAGCTAACACAAGGTTCTTCAAAATATAATTTTAGAAAAATATTAAAATAGATTAATAAATTTAATATACACACAAGTAACCAAGGAGGTGTCGTGGTGTAGTTGGTTATCACGTCAGTCTAACACACTGAAGGTCTCCGGTTCAAGTCCGGGCGACGCCAAATCACTTTTTTTATTTTGATTTTTCTATTTTGTTAACCAGGCTGGATGGCTCGGAGGTGACCCCCTCGCGCACGAGTTTAGCGGTAACAGTAGCGGCACGCTCGAACGGGTATTACTGTGCCGTAAAGAGCTCGTCTTCCCCGTTTCTCCCTCTCTTTCTTTCATTTCCGAACTGTTTTCTCCTCAAATTCCAACTAGGATATCACCTCCATTTTATCTTCAACTCACTAGTTCTTCTGATTCACGTCCTCTAAACTGGCGTAGTTGATCTCATGGGCAGTTCTTAGTTTTTGCTATTGTGATCACCAAGAGGAATTATTTGATAATACGATCAAGTACTTCTGATCAGCTCGCCAGTGAGGTGTGATTTTTCTATATTCCTCACGATTTTCAAATTAATTTCCAGACATTTGTGTTCTACTAGCTGGTACTTCGAGCTTCCAATATTGTCGACTCTTAATTCCTCTTATCCCTCATGCTCGATCTGGCTGTAGTGGGAGCTTTTAATTAAAGGATAGATAGTTACATATGGGTAGATCTGATCATGCTTTTCCACGGCTTTCTTGAACTTCATACTCAATTGTTGGTCATGAGCGGAATAGTTCACAGTGTAGTTCAGTCCCAGTGTGAAGCTCAAGAAAGCTGTGGGAAGACATGGGAAACGATCTTCTTCCGCCCATCTGCATTATCTCTTTCCGGGCCGGCAGATTTATAACATGAGCTCGCATGCCATCTGCTGTAGCTAAAGACTAATAAAGAGCAAATTTTTGTGTGCCTCGCGTAGCTGGGCCGTTCAATTATAAGGACGGCCCCTTAAGGGGCATAAAAAAAATTTCATATCATATATATATATATAGCTTAGTTCAATTGCATACTAGCTTCAAGATGTGTTCCTCACATCAAATGCATCATACTTGTATACTACGACCTAAATGTTTGTTTGCCGGGGACCCACTGACAAATTAGTACCACATAATTACATATACATGCATATACGTAGTGCTCACGCTTCAAGACTGAAATAAAACCCTGATTTTTTTCTTGGTTGATAAGATCTGAAAATTATGCATGCATTTATCAGCTGGAAATAATATGAAAAAATATACATATAGCCGAACGCAATGGTTCAACTTCAACAGATGTTAGTGTGTTTTCGCCTGGAATTCAGCAATGGCCGCAGTGGGCAGGTTGCCTTTCCAGATCACCTTTTCTAACCCACCCCTCTTACACTTATTACTATGGTCGTTCATAAATCTGCATCCAACACGGGACCTTGGATGCATTGGATATGTACGATCATTTCCACTGGCGTCCCTTCTTAAAATCTCTGCCATGCCAATATCTGACATACATGTGAATCTCTTACGCGAAGAAGAACATTTTACTGTTTGGTTGTGAATATGAAAGCGATTGGTACGTTCAAAACAGTAAAACAACCCATCTTGTTCCAGTCATGAAAGCCATCTCTTTCCAATATGTTCACTTGCTACTCATATATAAATCACTTTATATATATATATATACATGTGCTTTTAATTTTCTCCATCATCAATCAACGTAGCTAGCTGTAGACGATAATTCGGAGAGATCTAGGGGAGAATTTTCCTGTGCCTCCCTCTTATATTGTTGTAGTTGATGATCGTGGCTGGGTTTGGCAAAAGCAGAGGGACCTTGCCTTCAAATAAAGTGGACCTAAGCATGAGAATATCAAGACAAACCCAATGCATGTATATATTGGTCCCCTCTACCAACAATCCGAATTGCTACTTAATTTGCTAGCAAACTTTCCATGATTGAAATTTCATGTTCATACAGTTTGAATTTTGAAGGGTATATACTTTTATGAGCCCCAAATTCAAAGTATATGATTCTCAGTTTGGTCAGAATCAATAGTGCCGCATTTAAAATTTTAGCCTTTATATATATATATATATATATATATTGGATAGCTTAGGGGCGACTGCAGGGAAAATTTTTTGAAGTTGCCCCAATCTAGGCCATCAGATATAATCTGACGACCCAAATTTGGTTTTTAAAAAACCTAATCTTCATCCAATTTAGTGCCACTGTTGTTTGCCACGCCCTCGTCCTCGCCCTCGTCGCTGTGCCCCAACCTAGGTCGCGGCCTCCCCCACCCCACCTGTGCCTCCGTACCCCCTCGCGACTTCGCCCGAGCTGCCGCGCCCTCGCAACCCCGCACCCTTGCTTGTCACAGCACCCACGACCCCTTGCTCATCCGCAACACCCATGCCTGCGCCCGCTCCTACATCCGTGTTGTGAGATCATTTAATTAAGTTTCACATCTAATACCTACTGGGAGAAGATCCTGTTTATAAGTGAGGATGAACTATAAATCTTTAACTTAGGTTAAACATTTTAAAGAAATAACTTAGGTGCATTACGTTGCACTTTGGGCCGGGTCATTACAAATGGTATCAGAGCAACCTGGTTCCGTATTAGGTTGTGGGTTAGACTAGAGATGTTGGCTAGGCTGCTGGTCGCGGGCCAGAAAGGTTGTGGGCTGGGGCTAGCAACCGGCCAAGTATAGGCATCTTAGGGACGAAATTTCTTAAGGTGGGTGGATTGTGAGATCCTTCAATTTAGTCTCACATTTAATACCTAATGGGAGAAGATCTTGTGAGATCTCTCAACTTAGTCTCACATCTAATACCTAATGGGAGAAGATCCTATTTATAAGTGAGAATGAACTATAGATCTTTAACTTAGGTTAACCATTTTAGAGAAATGACATAAGCCCATGACGTTGCACTATGGTTGGGTCATTACACGTGCCCACACCTGAGCCGCCGCCCTCCACCTCACCCACGCTGGTAGTGCCGCCGCCCTTGCTCCTCTGCCACGTCCATGCCCGCGCCTGGGCATGGGCAAGGAAAATTTTGGATAGCTTAGGGGCGACTGCGGAAAATTTTTGAAGTTGCCCCAATCTTGGCCATCAGATATAATCTGACGACCCAAATTTGGTTTTTTAAAAAACCCTAATCTTCATCCAATTTAGTGCCACTGTTGTTTGCCACGCCCTCGTCCTCGCCCTCGTCGCTGTGCCCCAACCTAGGTCGCGGCCTCCCCCCCCCCCACCTGTGCCTCTGTGCCCCCTCGCAACCCCGCTCCCTTGCTTGTCACAGCACCCACGACCCCTTGCTCATCCGCAACACCCATGCCTGCGCCCGCTCCTACATCCGTGTTGTGAGATCCTTTAATTAAGTTTCACATCTAATACCTACTGGGAGAAGATCCTGTTTATAAGTGAGGATGAACTATAAATCTTTAACTTAGGTTAAACATTTTAAAGAAATAACTTAGGTGCATTACGTTGCACTTTGGGCCGGGTCATTACAAATGGTATCAGAGCAACCTGGTTCCGTATTAGGTTGTGGGTTAGACTAGAGATGTTGGCTAGGCTGCTGGTCGCGGGCCAGAAAGGTCGTGGGCTGGGGCTAGCAACGGGCCAAGTATAGGCATCTTAGGGACGAAATTTATTAAGGTGGGTGGATTGTGAGATCCTTCAATTTAGTCTCACATTTAATACCTAATGGGAGAAGATCTTTTGAGATCTCTCAACTTAGTCTCACATCTAATACCTAATGGGAGAAGATCCTATTTATAAGTGAGAATGAACTATAGATCTTTAACTTAGGTTAACCATTTTAGAGAAATGACATAAGCCCATGACGTTGCACTATGGTTGGGTCATTACACGTGCCCACACCTGAGCCGCCGCCCTCCACCTCACCCACGCTGGTAGTGCCGCCGCCCTTGCTCCTCTGCCACGTCCATGCCCGCGCCTGGGCATGGGCAAGGCGAGGAGGAACAGTGGTAACGCGTTGAGCATGGGCACGACAGAAATCCTCGGGAATGCTGACGGGGGTGCGAGGGCATGGGCGTGGGCACCGATGGGGGCGATGACAGCACCACGCCAGCATGGACAACAGTGGGAGGGAGGAGGGGAAGTTTTATTTTTTAAAAAATAGAATTGAACGGTTCAGATCGGCCATGCCCATGCTCGCGCCCGAGTGTGGGCGCAGCGAGGAGGAACGGTGATGGTGCATTGAGCGTGGGTGCGGCGGAGGTCATCGACAACGTGGACAGGAATGCAAGGGCGTGAGCATGGTTGAGGGCGGGGGCTCAATGGTGGGCGCGGGCACTGACGAGGGTGATGCCAGTGGCTGCGCCGACATGGACGACAGTGGGAGGGTGGAAGGGAAGTTTTTTTTAAAAAAAATAAAATAGAATGGTCTAGTTTCCTACAGTCGCCCCAGGCTATCCAATCTTTTACATATATATATATATAAACATATTCATGAATGGATATCGAGGACTTGAATTCATCCGTTGGCATAAGAAAGGCAAGAAGATTGATAACAGGATGAGAAATACGGAATTGAAATTCACACTTCTCTCAAAGAATATAAATATATATAGGCGTGAAATCGGTAGTCAAATGCGCTTAAATGAGAACCCATTTTCTTTATTCCCATGATTATTGCTTTTGTTTGTTTCATAGAGTACATTATAATTAAGGCTAGAGATTTGCTATAGCAAGTGTTATAGCAATTGGTTTAAATCTTTTTAATTAAAGGAATTTAATTTAATTATTATAATTAAAATTTTAAATACCTTAAATTAAAAAGATTTAAGCCAATCATACAAGTGTTACAACGAATTTACTGTGGCACTTGCTATAACAAATCGTTTAGCTATAATCTATGGAAAAAAATAAAATATTATGCACAACTAAGTATCCAAATAATTTAAAATACATACAATTTTTTTGTACATGCATTTTATCTCTCTTTAAGCCAAGCCGAGTTGAGTGCAAGTGAATAAATATTTAAGTTTGAGTTAACTACAAATACATTATAAGAGCATAAGATCAAACCAAACAAAGAAAGAATGAAGTAATTAATTGCACTCGCACAAACATATATCCTGGCATCGGGAAAAAAAACAAAATTGTTGGACAAATGTGAAGGACTTTTTGGGAAAACCCGTGGTCCAATCAGTCTTTCCACTTGTTCAAATTGGCATAGGGTTCAACGTTACAAGATGCAGAATCTGAGAGTTCCTCATCTGTTCCTCCACTAGAGCATGCAGCTTCTTCCCGCGAGGTTCGTATCATGTCAGTTTGCATTTTGCACTAAGCAGGCCGGTCTTTACATCTTGTCTTAGGTAAAATGCTTGAAACGGGCATTTGTCTTTCTCACTGTATTCTGGTTCTGGTAGGAAGGTGTCCAATTTCTCGTCGAAATTTTTAACAGTTCATGTCTTAACATCAGCGAGACATTTTCCAGTTTCTTGTGGAAATCCTATTGAACTACTCAATCACTGTGTCTTTGCAGAAAACCAGGGATACCCATGCTGAGATATTTTCATGAGCTCGTTGTTCTCAGCTGCATGTCTAGGAGAACTTGAAGATTGGATGCATGAAAATCACGCTGGCTCATCGGTTTGTTTGTTAAATGTCAGACGGAAACTGGCATCTTGGGTTCAAACGATTTCTTACTATTAGAAATTGGAGTAGCCATAGAAGTCTTCCGTGCTCTAAAGATGGATGGGACAGTGAGGTTTGTGTCTCAATAGATTCAAATAAGTGCGAGCTCCCAGCATAGGCCGTGATTTTTGACTACTATGCCAAGTGAAATAGCTATACATTCGCTTGTTTGCTTCTACTCCTGATTTTCTGATGCTATTGATGCACAAAATTCATTCAAGCATAGGAGCTGTTTCAGCACATACAAAGCTAGGATTTGGGGTTACAATATATATACTCTGCAAGTGCCGGTTCCTGCCAAAGACTACTGAATTGAGTGAAATGAAAGCAGGTGAAGAACTTCATTGCCTGGTCGTCAAAGCTGGGTTTTGAGCTATTGAATTGCCCCTTGCCCTGAGAAATCTAGGTGATAGGTAAGGATGTTGAAAGTTCTTTTTTGGCTTCAAACATGGAATAATGAAAGACAAAGATTCCCCAGGTATTTTTACTCCCATTGGGTCACCACTACATTGAATTTTCACATGCCCTAAAAGCTTATGTTGTTTGAGAAGAGAATCACTCGCTCTCATTCGCTCTCACAGTCTCAGAACGTGTGGTTAATTCTAGCTTTTCTGGTTTCTATAAAGATAAACGTCCCCCAACTACTTTTGAGCTATTGTTATCATCGTCATTACAGCTAGTTGAGGAATGCAAGTAGAGTGTACTATTGGTTGATTGCTTTCACATTCAAATCACTCTGATAAATTTCTACAAAAACAAGTGACAAGATTTTTCACCAAGGTTCTCAAGGACGGAAAATGATATCATCAGCGTCATTGTCATCGTTTATCTATAAAATAAATCTTGGAGATGATGATTATTTGGAAATAGAAACACCATCTTCTACTGCTAAATTGATAACTAAGAAATCCTGATATTTATATTGCGTCATAATTTTGTTGTTGGAGCATTCATTATTCATCCATTAAATTTGCACTCATGTTACATTCATGCCTGTCTGCTTAATAGAATTTGAAGCCCCTAAAGGTCTTGTATAGGTAATATTTGTACATATTTTCCAGTTCCAATAATCATGATAGATTTTTCAAGAAACCATCTACTTTTGCATTTGTTCCCCTTGACAAGAATCTCATGCAGATGGGTGGGTTTGCTCCAGCCAGGGCAAGCACAGAAGCAGGTAATGTCCATATGCCAACCCCGCAAATCAATCCTGATGCCACAGCTGGTCCGAAAGCATCAGCCTTGGTCTTGTTAATCCTCTCCCATATAAAGAGTATAAGGCTCCCAACGCACATATCAATCGCAAAGTAGGGCCCAAGATAGAAAGGAATTGCCATAGCCATTGGAATTGGAATAAATCTGGCCACCTTTTTCGCGACCAAATCTCGCACTAAATTGATTAGAATTGCGGCAGCAAAGAATACATAGCAGAGTGTGAGACAATGTTGTGGCAAGGAGGATAATCCTTCAACCACCAAGATAGCCATGTTGCGGAAGATTAGTGCATTTGGTGCTGGATATTCAGAGTCAGTGCTCCCAATGTTGTGGAACACTTTGTAGAAGAGCCAGAAGACACTTGGAGATATCACACAACCCATTGCAGTCCCTACTACTTGGCTGAAAAACCTGGACCTAGGTGAGGCTAGAGTGAGATATCCGGTTTTGAAGTCTTGCATAAGATCAGAGGCTGTGGTAGCAATGCTCATCATGACCCCACAAGCCGCAACGCCAGCAAGTACACCACCATTAGAGGCCCCCAGCCCACGCGCCAATTGTGAATATGGCAAGCTTCCCATAGGTTGATGTCAGTGACCAGTCTGTAAGACCAGCCCCATAGGCATTGCAGAAGGCCAAGACAGGTGCGAAAATATAAGCTACTAGAATGTAAGTACCACTTACGTGGGGAGAATATGTACGGTAGGGAGACAATGGAAACAACTGCAAATGTAATGTAGCCAATGATTGCAACCCACTGTGGAAATTGATCTTTGAGGAACAGTTGAGCTCGACGTTGGCCATCGTAGAACTGTGAATTAGTTGTCGCAGTCGCAGATGCTACTGGAATGATGGAAGTAATATGTTTCTTGCTAATTTGGTGAAAGATGGATGAAAGTGTGCAGCTTATGACCTTGAAGAAGTTGTATAAGCCATCTCCAAGAATCAATGCTATTGCAATGAAGACCTGCACAGTAGTGAATATGTGTGATTGAGGTATAAGTAATCTTATTCATCAGTCAAAAGTATTTGATTATGGTGACCGCTTGAGATATCAGATATGATTAAAGACAGTTACCTGATAACCTTGAATGCCTTGAAGATTGCTGGAAGGTATATTTGCTGGGTACCATTCCCCCTTTTTCTGTTCTATGAGCGGCCACATGATTCCCCATGAGATGATGCCTCCCACAAACACAGAGACATTAATAAGGTGAGGACAAATCATTCCCACTCCAACATAGACTGCTGAGAAATCAAAGTAGAATCTATGCAAAAGGAGACCAGAAGCATGAGTCAAAATTTACTGATTTACATATGGGGAATGCGTCTACAAAACCCCATCCATGGTATCCTCAAACCACATCATTTTTTAAAAGGTGGACATATTTTGAGGATGTTATGATCGAAAA
This sequence comes from Piper betle, assembly GCA_033002965.1. Classification (NCBI taxonomy): domain Eukaryota; kingdom Viridiplantae; phylum Streptophyta; class Magnoliopsida; order Piperales; family Piperaceae; genus Piper; species Piper betle. The sequence continues at coordinate 109,831 of JAURVB010014787.1, read as the reverse complement.
GTGTTGTCGTATAAGTTCAAACTAAAAAAAAATCATGTATCATTCCTTGCACCTGTTCTTAAAAGCTTGAAGACCAAATGTTGGAAATTTTGCGAATCCACAAATATCTTCTGCAGTATAAAACCACTGAAAGAAATTCCACTGGAAACTGAAAGAGAAGAACTTCCCTAGTACCTTGACCTGCTTCCTGCAATTATCAAAAGATATTGTAGTTCACTTGTACAGAATTCCTGACTTGAGCTCACAAAGGAAAATTGACTCTACTAAATGGTTGGATAGTATGGCTCTGGATGTATACTTGGCCAGCTTGGCTCCCACTGGGGTGTGGAAACTGTTGATAAGGTGAGCAGTTGCTGTCCCACTTGGATATGCTAACTTGTAGTCGATAATCATAATCTGTTAGAATTCATATTCTTGTCAAGATGATATTTCGATTTTCCCGTCAGTATGATGCCTTGTAAAAACAAGAAGAGCTAATTGTAATGGAAGTGGCACCTTTCGTAGCGGCACAAGAGAAAAGAGACCAAGGAAGCTGACGAGCAAGAGAAACCCAATCATCCATAGCGAACAGGTAGCTTCCAAAGCCACCTGAGAATGCCCAGCAGAAAACAGATTATGCTAGTTTAAACAATCACACATAAACAGATAGTTGACTAGTATGAGATCATCGTGATTGCATCCAAATGATGTTTCTAATTGAATCAGGGCTGATCTACTTCTAACTTGATGAGAGCATGATATAGTGTTAATTGAAAGAAGAGCTTTGTCATGGCAAAATTAAATTCTTACCACTGAATGCTATGCCAGAGGACGCCACAACGCAGGTCTGTATAACAGTGTTCTCTTGCCTTGTGAATGGCTGCTTGAGCAAGTTGGACTTCTCGAGAAACTTTGTCCATGTCTTGACAAAGAAAAAGCCCAGGAACCCGGCGGAGACATTGAGGGAAGGAATGATTCCGGTGGTCAGGTTGAGCTTCATCACAATGAAACAGAACATAATCGCCAGTACCAAGCTCACAGCAAAAGCTCTCAATGTAAGTTGCTCTTGCCATGGTGGCACCCTCTTGCTCTCAAATATCTTTTCAATGCTCAAAATCCCTTCTTCCTGCTCTGCTTCTCGTCCTTCCTTGGTCTCTGTCTCAGGCCTCTCCTCACGTTCAACCGTACTAATCGTGAGCTCGCCGTCGTCAGCTCCTTTATCACCCCTCATACTGGATCGAATCAACACCTGCCACCTCTAAAGATTCCCAATACAAAGAATGGTGATCCTTTTTCCTTCTTTTCTAACGTAATTGGCGGATACACCTTATTCTAACGTAATGTAGCCGTGGGGGTAACGTTGTGTGACGCCTATGATTGTCAGGATAGGCGTTTTTCTTCAAACAAATTACAAAGTTCGAACTCGGTGCTAACATTGATCCAAATTAGCTTCTTCTCCCATGCTCACAAGTTAATGTCATTGACTTATTTTAACAGTGGTGGTTGTGGATGATAAATATGTTACAACAGTTTTCTTTCAAAGTACATGATTTTTCTCTTACCCAAGAGATGATGCAAAAAAATTTTTAGAGGCATGGTGGGAGTCGCATGCTTTCCATCATTATTGATGGGGAGGGAGCATTAGTGGCTAGACCAGCTTTAGCCCAAGAGAAAGGTCCAAAGGTTTCTTTTTTTAAAAAAAAAGTCCTAGACCAGCTTTATTCCAAAAATAAAAGGTCCACAGCTTAAGTGATGGTTCCCTTGATAAAAACGTCTGTGGAAATGGGTAGATCAAATTTATTAAGTGGGTAATTAATAACTATGTCTATTTACTCATTTAAATAAAATTTAGTGGATAAATGTTTCTTCATTTAGCTGAGTAGGTAAGTACATAAGAAGGAGAAATTGCTAATCTTATTACCATTGCCCACTCGGCACAATGTAATTTGACCAGTTCCCAGTTTAAAATTTTCAATGCTAAATATACTCTTTCAGAAGCAAATTTGTCCAGGTTAATTAATCAGTGCAGTTTTTTTACCTGATGGAGCCATCAACGTAGTTTGATAGTAGATGGAAAAGGTTTAACGCCTGTGTTTGTCGGTCGGACGGCTCCTAATTTGTCTAGATGCATTGATAATGACCGGAAGTCCAAGATTCACATTTCACCAACGTAGATGTCCTTCCACTCCATCATTGGTCGTATCAATATATTATGCTCTTTAAACTTCCAAAGTTGCAAAGTAAAACCCTCACATTGGTCGTATCAATAGCTCAATCTTCCATTGGTTGGATGTACAGCCAAAGTTGCAAAAACTTTGGATTTTGAATTATTGCATAACACTACTCATATCCACTAATCTATGATTGATTATATTTTAAGTGCTTCGAATTGGCTTCAATGAGGGGGATAAATGCAGAAAAATATTCTTCCCTTGGGTTCTGAGACATCTGAACCAAGGGTCTCTTTAATTAGGCATAAAATTAGTATAAATGAAAAAAAATTCATAGGAAATAAAAATGCAGTGAAAAGAAATTATATGAAAATTTTTAAATTTCTTTACATTTGTTGATATATATATATATATATATATATATATATATATAATTTGATAATAACCGAATGAACTTGATCACAAATGGTTCATTGTTTTTGTTTTATGTGCATAATTTTAAAACCCTATTCTGACCTTGGATTCCCCGTTTGTATTGCAATTGAGCATAATTTACTCTATTTAACTTCACAAGTCGAGTGATAAAAAATTATATCATTTCTAAAAATTGGCCAAACCAATATTTAAAAGTAATATATTCCATGTATTTGTTGATTTCAAGCCTTAATAAAAGAATACATTTGTCTCACACTGATTCCTAAATATTGTGTTAAAAAATCAATACAAATGATTTTGAGCCAACTTAGAGTTTTATTTCCCTCACTCCCCCGGCACATACACACCACACCAACCATACCCAACTTAGAGTTAATCCAGAGTTAACTCCGCTTGATTGTTTTTCTAATTGACTTCAAATATCTGATGAGCTTTTGAACTATGCTATTGAGAGTTCAATTCAAACGCCCCTTGCTATTGAGTAAAAAATTTATTCTTTTTTGAAAGATTGGAATTTTTATGCCAATATTTTTTTGTTGGTTTTGGTTTGGTTTAGTTTTCTTCCGAACAAAAATTTCTCTATATTTGTAACCCTTTTTTTGTTAACTTAAAATCAAACCAAAATAGTTCATAACCAAACTAAATATAACCAGAATTCAGTTCAGATTTACAATTTTCGATTTTAAACCATTTGTGGTCACCCTTGTTAAGAAAGTAAATGCCGACTACATAACTTGAAAATAAGCGTTAATTTTATTTTATGAACTCATATATTAGCCTTTTTAGAAGTAAAATGGTTTGATAATAATATGTTTACGATAAAATAATTGTTATACAAGAAATTTCTGTTATCACTTGCCTTTGACCCTGCTTGGCTAGCATATGCATAAATACACATAGGAACTTGGGAAAACGATTTAATTACATCTCTCTTCCATTAGACATTATATAAAATAACTTGTGACAAGCTAATCTCTCTTCCATGACTCGCTGTCTCTCCTTGTCTCTCGCAGCCACCACGTGTCTTCTACTTAGTTTCCAACTTGGGATTGTACGCCACGTGACAAAAAGGAATAAAAAGTCTGATCTTTTTGAATTACTATTCACAATTAAAAGAGTGCCCCTTTTATAAAAGAGGCACACATAGACGTAAAGAAGAGAGTAGAAACTCGTGAGAGCAAATCTATTAAGGAAAAATCGTTCTCCTATCGTAATTAACCGGCCAAAATAACAAGACAAAGTGTAGAATATAGGAATTAATATTGTATCAATGTTTTATATATATATATATATATAAAGTGAATAATATTAAGAGGCTTGAGGAAAAAAATTAAAATATTAAAGCAAAAGCTATATGAGCGCATGAATAAACAATTTTTTAAAAATAAAAAACAAAATGGATGGAATTAAAAAATAGGATGAGTATCTCTAAACATTCCATTGTGTTTTTCCTTCTTCTAATAAGCCGTAAAGTTGTAAGTGGGAGATATGGGGCAAAAAACATCAATATTTGTAGAAAATTTTTATCATGGTTACAACCGTTTGGACAAGTCGGAGCATCTTGATAGAGTCTCAAGATCTTTGAAGAGTTATAACATAAGCCTCTGTCCAGTTAATATGAAAGAAATATAAATGATATAAAAATTTTGAATGGTCAAACTTACTAATATATATATATATATAATATTTCAAAAATAAATAATACTTTTACAATGTATTTTATGGTTAAATTAATTATAATTAGCTTTAAGTGGCCCACCCATTTACTATTTCATATGCAAAAAAAAAATCATTACTATTAAGATAAGAAAAATGGATGGATTTTTTTGTTCGTGGCAAAGTATATGAATGGGCATATAAAGTAATGATGATTATTTTACACTCACGTATGGATGCAATTATACTTAATTTGTTTATAAAATAATTAATTTAATAATATATTTATATCAAATATATTAAATATAATTATTTTTGGTAAAATTTACTATTTTAAAATTTTTGTGTTATTTATATTACTTTCATACCAAACAAATTGACCTTAAAAAATATACCCTTTTATGAAAGATATGCTCGCTTAAGGGTAAGAAAAAGTTAAAACCCACAAGAGCATTATTTTAATTTGTAAGAGATTGCCTTTTTGTCATAATTTAAGGAATATACTCTTTTATGAAAAAAATATATACTTAGTTAGTGATGCTAACGTGTAACACCTCAATTTCGGTTCACATAAGAACTGAATTAGAAATGTTATAATCGAGTTATATCTAAATCAATTAATCTGTATGACTCAAATAATAAAATAAATTCAAATAACCTTTTACCTTCTCGAGAATGGAAGACATTACTATACATATATAAAAATGCATTAAGTACTCATAAAAGTACGAAATAAAATAATGATGCGTTGAATATAAGTGTGTGTACCATCTATATGTCCTTCCACCTAGCCAACCCAACACAGGAATACAAGACCAACATATATAATATAAAAAATGTCAATAACGAATATCAGTGGTCCAAAAAATAATTAATACAAATGGACAAATGGAATATGATATTCCAAGAGGAAGGAAAACCATATATATATATATATATATATATATATATATATATATATATATATATATATTCTTCATGTGAACTCTCAAAGGGCATTTACTGAGGACCCATCAAGCTACAAACTCAATAGCATCCCGAATTAAAATAGTGTTATGCCACTCTCAGTAAATGTCTCTCTTTGCAATAATTGGTTCTACTCTTGGAAAAAGTACATAGCTTAAGCCCTATCTAAACCTCCATATAATGCCTGACCAAGAGCATAATAACCGAGTACTCTTAGCCAGTTGTTTTCAGTATCCTTTGATACTACAAGTCTAGACATTCATTTTATATAATAGTACAAGTCTACTCCACGCCTCTCCGGATGTGAAAAATCTCAAGATGTAAAGATGTAAGGATGCCTCAAGAATGAAATAACCTTCTCACTAATCAAGAGCCCACTACGACCTGCGTATGAGCTCGCTCACAGTATACGGGAGGTCAAATTCACTAACTCTTGACTCATTAAAAACTCGATAAAAATTATATATAGGGCTGAGAAGGGGATAATATAAGTAGGCTTAAAGGCAACATGAGGTGGATCTAAGTTCAAAAACAACTCACGGGATCTTATCCTTTTAGGTTATTAATCACAGAAGTAAAATACGTATATGTGGCCCGTGTTAAGTGTGGTCCGATAAAATAACTGCTTAACATGTCCTACGATTTGGAAATCAAATCCACGATAACTAAAGCGATAAAGATGAGAAGAGTCATAACGAACATGTGGTCCAAGTTCCAAGCTCACGGTACATCTACAACGAACTCAGACTATGAAACCTATATTGGAACCCACTCCTAAGTAAACGACTAACTCTATATGATGCGTGATTGTGGTGTGTACTAACTAATAAACAAATAATAAATAAATAAATTCATGAACAAATAGATAAATAATAAATACATAAGAACAAATAAAACATTAATAAAAAATAGTAATATAAATATACTATATAAGTATGTGACTAAACACTAATAATAATAACACATACATATGTAAGTAAATAAACAAACAAATAAATAAATAAATAAATAGCTAATAGCAATCAGTCATGAATAATAGCAATATATTTATCAAACATATGAACATACAACTAAGCACAAGTAAATAATAAATAAATAATAATTCAATAATTAAATGAATAAATAAATTAATAGTTAATACCAATTAACCATGAATAATAGCAGTATAGCTACAAATATATGAATATATAATTAAACTCAAATAAATAGTAACATACGCTTGAAGGAAAAATAATTAATTAATTAAATTAAATTTGATAAACATGAATAAGATTAATATTAATAAGTATATACATCATCAATAATAATGAATAATCACATAATTGTGCATTATAATCGACAAATATATAAATAACAAGAGATAAATAATAATGAATAAATAAATAAATAAAATAAGAGATAAAAAAAATACTCATAACATCAAAATATGCCAAATAATGTAAAAATGCATCTAAACTAATGTAGGTACTCTTGAATTACTGAAAACGGGTGAAAAATGGGCAAAAACGGGATGAAATAACTAATCGAGTCAAATGGGCTAAACCAGACTGAGTAGGGCCGAGTTAACTCAGTACGGGCTAACTAAAATGGTGGGTTGAGTTAGATGGGCAGATGTGGGCATGGACACGAACATGTGAACAAGGTTGCTAGCTAGGTGAACACGATCATCACTGGTCGAATGCAGACATAGTCAAATGGGTCAGTGATGCCCGTCACTGGAAAATGCCAATGGTGGCACGGTGGGTTGGCAAACAGTCGTGATCATCGAGGTAGAGGTGATGGCGGAGGGGATCGATGGAGTTTGGTGGCTAGTTAGTCAGAAAACAACAAAAAATGGACGGAATTGCCACCAAGTATAGAAATGTCACCAATGGCTATTGCGGCTATGGCAGTGGTCGTGGATGGTCACAAAAGTTTGGTGTTGAGAGGGAAAGCTATTTGGGTGGTTGGCCTAGTCGGAAGAGGCCACCGGCGCCAGATAATGCCCCTAAAGGTGACTGTAATGGTGGAAACCGGAAAAGAAAATGGCCTTGCGGGCAGCTATTACAATTGCATTGGTGACATGGCTGGGCCTAGGTTGATCCTCTTCTGTGAGGTGATCACTATGGTGCCTGTTTGATGGTCAGGTTGTGGCCAAAGTCTTGCTGAAAGCAAGCCGAAGTGGTGGCAGCGGCGGCAATGGTTTAATTCACCCAAAAATGTAATGACCCGCTCGTTTCGTGCAACGAGCCAAATGTTACTATATAAAATTAAGTATCTCATAAATTAATTTTTTATTAATTTTTAAGATTTTAAATAAATCCATAATAATAAATTTAATATACAAATGCTCAGAATAATCTAAACCCCATGAACCAAACCAAAATCTCACTGCCATGCTGTAACAACCCAAAAATAATTCAGGTATTTTATCTCGAAATAAGTGTTAAATATTATTAAATTAAGGTAATTTAATAATATTTATAGATTCATTTCTATAAGTTTTATGGATTGATTTTTCGTATATCAAGTGAGTATGCATTTATGAATTGACTTCTCATATCTTCCTCAATCGAGTTGGGAGAACTTCTATGTGTGTGATGTGTGTTTTTGTATATGAGTATGTTACTTGTGCATCACTTTGGTATGTGTTATGTGTACTTCTCTGAATGTATATGTGTATGTGCATTCTTTTGTTATGTGTTATATGTTTGATTTTATGTATGATTTTACGAGAATAAGCTTGTTACTGTCGACTAGATTCTGGTACATGTACATATTATGAAAGATTGAATATGATGATGAAAGTTGAAGTATGATGAGGCATGTCACCGTCGACCAGATTTCGGTACATGTATGTATTTAAGAATTTACTGAGTATGTATGTATGTATGATTTTCATGAATGATTTTCATTGGCAGTTGAGTATGTATGTATGTATGTATGTCTGAATGAATTTGTTGGTTATTGATTGATCATGTATGTATGAATGATTTTTGTTGGCTGTTGAGTTGTTCCAGCCTATGTATTTGAAAATTTGATCTAAGTTTGTACGTTAGTAGTTAATTTTTTTAAACATCTCATTTTGGTCAAACATCTCATTTTGGTCTTTCATTAGACTTAGAGTACCAACTAGACATCTCAAAACTCTAAGTCGTAGAAAATCCAAAAAATCCATAAAATTGGGAAAAATCTCATAAAATATAACAGCACCAAAACATCATAATGACTTACTCTATAACTAACAACCCACCAAAACTGTCCCATAACGCAACACGGTAAACAACCATTAATTCTACGATCTACTATATATAAAAATAAAATGAACTAGCATACTCTCATATATTCTGATATCTTATTCTTTTCTACTGTGTTTATGACTTTATCATCATATATTTGGGTACGCATGACCCTCATGGCTCATACACGCGACCGGCGTCGGCTCAGTACACGTGTTCTGAAACATACTCAGCTTGAAAATAATGGTTGAACCGAACGGTTCTGAATATAAAACCCTAATTTGAATTGTGGGTTTTACAATATATATATATATATATATATATATATATATATATATGAGTCTTGGGCAAAAAAATTTTCTGCCCCAAACTTTGATCTCGACCATCTGATTACAAGGATGACCCAAATCTTTTTTCTTTTAAAAAAAACCCTAAACCTCCCCCCTCCCCCACCAGGCGGTGGCTGCGCCGATGAAATCTGATTGCGGCAACCCATATTAAAGTTGGGGGGTAGAGAACTCTCTATGCTATATATATATATATGGTGTAGCTCAACCATCTTGGAACCATCTTGGAAAAAATGCAAAAGCTCCCCCTTTTGTACTGTTCGTTGCCCACCCTTTGCACCTCCTTTGGATCGCCGCTCACTATCGCCCTCCTTGCCATCACCGCCGCCCCCAAAGCCTGAATGCTCCCCGCTGCCGGTGATACCATGCCCTGGGCTGCAACCGCCGGTGCGATCCGCACTGATAGACAAGTGTTGCCGCTGAGAAAGATGTGCAACATCATTGACGAGGAGCAGGAGCAGGCATGGCCGGGGCGGCGATGGCGGTTGGAGTTGGAGGAGCTCAAGTTGGAGGTGGTGGGGGAGATGGACACCACCGAGGAGTTGAGATCCAGCTCCTTAAAGTCTGGCTTGTCACCATCGGATCTAGCCACCAGTAGACCATCCATCGATAGTCTACACTTGTGCTTGAGGGCGGCACCAGTGAAATGTGCCATCTTTCCAATGTGGGTCGTTGCGTCTCAAGGTTGTGGGTTCACCAGCGATAATGTTTGGCGGTAGCAGAGGTTGAAATGTGCCATCTTCTTCTTCTCAAGCCTTATTAATATGGATATATAGAGGGATTTAATTTTCAGCCAGTGGATAGAATCCAACAATTGGAAAAAACTGTAGCACATCCATTTGGGCACACACAACGCACCCTCATTTATATATATATATATATATATATATATATATATATATATATATATATATATATATATGGGCCGATTGGGTGAGCCCGGTGCTAAAAAATTTTCTGCCCCAAAGTTTGATCTAGGCCATCCTTGATTTATTCTTTTCAAAAAAAAACCCCCCTAAACCCCTCGTCCCCCAACTACATTGGCCCCTGCACTGGGCAAATTTGGTTGCGGGCAGCCATTTCTGGCTGCCCATCGACCAAAAATCCGGCCCTAGAACGACCTATAACACCCCAATCCTACTCACTTGCAAACCGAACAAGAACTATTACCAGTGACCGAACCATTCACTAATTTACTTAATTTGGTTAACCCAACTCAGGCTACCCTCGATGTCTCAAAATGGTGATGTAAACATTCAACGCATGGATGTGATGTTTAGGCTCTAATATTGTTCTAGATGAATATGCAATCCATATTCAAAACAAAACAAACCTGTAAGCAATGATTTTTTAAACAAAATGGATAAAATCTCCCCCAAAAGTACAATAGGGATCACACTATCTATCAACAACAACTAGTATATATATGTAACGAAAAAAATGTAAAACATTTTCAAAATATTATTTTTTCACACAACATTCCCATCATAATAGATTTTATCTTTTTGAGTCAACTCTTGACCCGATTTGCTCATCTTGTTCAATTCTATTCATAATAACCATCACACACAAATCATTTCATTATTTCACGCAAATATTTCATGCAATAAAACATTATAGCATTTATCCACAACAATTCATAGAAATTCATCACATCACATTTTCATTCAATCTTGACAGGTATGTGTGTGATGTTGCATTGTTGCTCCTTCGTGGTCTCGACAATATTCAGTCATTCGAGTCCTCACCTACATATATAATACGAAAAAGTCAGTAACAAGTGTTATTACTCTAAAAATAACTAAATAATCAAACTGGCACATGAGAGTTGTTTCTCATGTTAACTAAAATCAATCATACATTCTTCTGCATTCCAATCACTCATAAGGCACTAATCAGGAGAGCCGTAAGCCTTGGCTTGAACATCATCCCATTCTGATTGGTCATATGCCACTCTCATCATTTTCATACTATCCCATGCTCGGGAAATTAAGTATACTAAAGCCCTCTACATCCTCCATATAACTCATGACTATGAGCACTGTGGCCGAGTACTCCAAGACAGGCACCTTCAGTACCCTTTGAATCCACATATTTAGACCTGCACTATATTACAATATTCGTAATCCTCAACACTTCTCTAGGTTTGAAGAACTTAAAATATGGAATTGTTAAGATCCCTTGAGAATAGAATGACCCGTTCACCAATCTAGAACCCTCTTTGATTGACACGTGCACCTGTTCATGGTACATGTAAGTTAACTTTTCCCTTGTCTCACATCTCACTAAAAAATCAAATATATATATATATATATATTAAGGGTTATTAATTCAAAAATATGATCGATTAAATGACTCGTGTTGAGTGGGATACGATAAACCCACCACTCATCACGTCCGCTTACTTGTTAAGCCAAATTACAATAGAATGAGAGAGTAAATCCAAGAGTGAGTCCTAAACATACATGGTAGAAATTTCAATTGTGGCCATATGCGTAGAAGGCGAGCTCCTACTCCATACCTGCACATTAAATCTAAAAGCTAAGGCCCACTATTTCAATGATACATTCACATATCTTAAACAATACACTCATACCAATGTATTCACAATCCAAGTCAGATAATCATATCAAAAATTCTCTAACTAGGGCATTTGGCAATATTATAGTTGACACTAATTAGTCCTATTCACATCAATTTAAATCATGATTTTCTAAATTACATTACAATTAATTAGCAACTCTTACTTAATTTACCTAATTAGATCATTAGCATTCATTCAATATAATCGAATTTCGGTGGTTTTCGGCTACGGCTTGGCCGGCGAGGTAGTGGCACCATGTAACACCCCGTTTCGGCTCACCCGTGAACCGACCCGGAAATGTTACTGGCGACCGAACCGTTCGTTAATCTACTAGATTCGGTTAAGCCGACCAGGATCTACTCTCGGCGTCTCAAGATGGAGATGCAAATATGAAATGCATAAATGAGAACGATTGGGTTCTAACGGAGTCCTACATGCATGCTATGATGTACAAGCAAAATAAGATAAAACAACAAATGAAAAACCAAAAGAAAATATATATTATTTTATGAAAATACGATAACACCTAGCAATCTACCATGACATTAAATCATTATCTCATTCGTTTTTACCCGAGCCGAGTCTGAACTCCAAGGCTCCCTACTCAGTCATATTTATCAGTTCGTTTCATAACAAGTAATTCATTCAAGACAAAAACATTGTAATAATCATTCACACAGCATTAACACACCGTCATTATACGTTACACGCTGCAGGTACATGTGTACGCGGTTCCGTGCTGCTCCTCCGCAGTCCCGACAGCTTTCATTGCTCGCATTCCTCACCTACATATATATAGAAAAACCGTCAGTAACGAGTGTTACCGGCCCGGAAAATAACTAATATCAATCTGGCACAGGAGAGCAAACTCTCCTGTTGAATCAAAACCATATACTTCCTCAAGAACTCTCATCAGGGCACATACGGGAGCCTTCGCCGTCGGGCCGTCGCCCTCGAGTCGACAGCGTCCCCCTATCTTTCTCATTCTCATACCTTGGCCATTTCTCTATCACTTCTCGCATCAAATTTCATTCCTTACCGCCCTCTGCACCTTCCACATTACTCCTGGCCTTGAGCACAAAGGCCGAGCACTCTCAGGCAGTCGCCTTCAGTACCCTTTGAACCACAAGTCTAGACATGCGCTGCATTGCAGTACCCGTAAACCTCCACACTTCTCCGGGTTTGAGGAACTCAAAGGTGGAGTTGTCCGGATCCTTCGGGAACGAAGTGGGTTCTCCCCAGCTCCAGAGCCCGCTCTTCCGGGTACACACCCTATCTGAAGATGTGGCCGCAAGTAACCCTCATTCCATCTCTCACCGAAAACATGAAAACTATATATATATATAGGCATGGGTTGCGATTTATACAATAGGCCCGAAGGCATCGTGAGCTGGATCTGAAGTTCGAAAACAAACTTGAGGGATCTCATCCTCGAGGGTTATTAATCCGAAAAAGAACGGTTGGCTAAATGGCCCGAGTTAAGTGTGATCCGATAAAACGCCACTTAACTCGTCCTGCACATGATAAATCAAATAAACAATAGAGTAGCGTAAAACAGAGAACGAGTCCTAAACGGACCTGGTAGAAGCTCCAAACGGGTCCACGCGCCTAGGCGGCGAGCTCCTACACCGTACCTATACAATCAAGCTAAAAACTAACGCCCGCATGATGAATCACACATCCTATAGCATGCACACACAATCAACACAATCACTCATCAATCAACACACATCAACCTATATCAATTCTAGCAAGTCTACTTAGGTTACTTTGCATTAGATCATGATCATTACCTAATAACCCTAATTAGTTTCATAACTTCTATTTTTAACACCACACAATTCCACAAATTTCATATTTTATTCTAAATCAAATCCACATTTATATAAGTAATTACAATGCACAATTCATCAATCATAGCATGAAAATTCTAATAATCAATACTTTCAATTAATTAAGTTAAAATAAATTATACCTCGCGTCGTCGAAAATCGGCGACGGCTAGGGTTTTCGTTTCGCGGCTCCAAACTCGAATTCGGCACCTAGCGACGTCCGAAGTCCGATCCGGCGAATTTCCCACGGATCCAATTTTCCAGCGGTTCCGGCGGTTTTCCGGCGAGTGTCGCCGGTTTTCCAGCGGATTTCGGCGGCGATTCGGGACAGGGCAATCAAGGGGTCTATCGGCACCAGCTCGACGAGCTTGGTCCGATGGCGGTGTCAAACAAGGTAGCCTAGGCGGCGATGGCCGGCAGCGGTGGCGTTGAAAACAGGTGGCGGCGGCGGTGTGCTCCGATCGGGGCTCCGGCCGGCCTCGACGGCGGTCGGGAGGATGGGGAAACGTCGGCAACGGCGAGGGGGTGGTCGTCGGGGTCACAGCGGCGGCGGAGCGGCCCGGAAGGCAGCGAAATCGAGCTCGGAATGGCGACGACCGAGGCGGCTTCGCGGCGGCGTGCCGGCAGGCGATCGGTGGCCGGGGTCGATCTGGGCGGCACAGCGATGGTGAGGGGACGACTGACGGTTGGTTCCGGCGGCGGGGCGACAGTCGACGGCGGTGGCGGCGACGAACGAAGTGGGCGGCGAGGGTTTGGGTGAAGAAGGGTCGGGAGGAAGATGAAGGGTGTGCGATGGCATTTTTGTAAATTAAACTTGACTCGACTCCGACTCGAGTCAATAATAATAACTATCTCCTAATAAATCCTAAAAAAATCCAAAAAAATTGGGAAAAATCCTGTAAAATCAAACGAACACAGCAACATCCAAATGATATGTTCTATAACTAATAACCCACCCAAACTCACCTATATCGTGTCCTAATTCGTCATTCGGCCCTAAAAATATTCTACGATCAAATAAAAATAACAATCAATACTGCATACCTCCACATACTTGATAACCCATTTTTATCATCTTTTAGGCGTTATCATCGTATACTTGAGCATACATGACTCTCATCGCTCATAACTCACAGCTGGCCTCAACTCAGCTCGCGGTCTATGAAGCTGACTCGATTCGAACCGACGGTTGAACCGACTAGTTCACTCCCGTAAAACTCTGGCTCGAGTCACGGGTTTTACACACCAGCTTAGTGAGCTCAACGTGGCCACAGTGAGATGAGGGTGACGGTGGTTGTGACAGTCATTTATGGCGGCCGTTTGTTGGGCAATGACACTTGCAGCAGGGATTGCTTGATTGGGGCCTTGAGCCTATCTCGCCAATTAGGAGAAAGGTCATCTAGGTTGATGAGGCAACAATAGGGGCAGGCAACGGCAGCGTGGCATGGCTGGTAGGGGAATCAGCGTCGAAAGCGTGGCGCATACGCGTGGCTTCATCACGTCATGGAGGCCGGGAGATGGTTGGGAAGGCAAGGGGACGACTTGGCGATGGTTCGGTGGAGGCATGCGGTGTTGGCGATGGTGGGGTGTCGGCGATGGGGGTGAGAGAAGGAAAACATTAGGGGATGGACCTGGCCGCTGGGCAAGTTAGACTACCGTGGGATGGACCTCGCAAGTGGTGGCCAAATCTAGTAGCACCTTTTTTAAAAAAAAGTTTGGCTGAGGCTGACCTAGCCAGTAGTGGCAAGATCTGGCTACGCCTTAAAAATAAAAATGACCGGCTGTCGTGGAAGTCAACGACGGCCAAGCCTAGCTAGTCGGCCATGGCTAGAATGTGGCCACAGGTAAAAGAAAGGGTGGAAGGGTGTTTTGTTTATTTTTTTCATTAAATTTGAGCCGTCGTTGTGATTAGACGATTAAGGGACAAAAAATTTTCTTAACCATTTGCAGAGAAAAACTTAAGCGTATATAGATAATCTTTTTAATTTTCCTTATTATAATTAGAATTAGATATTAACTTAGATAGTTAAGGTAGGTATTTGATTGCAAAACGTCCATCTGTAAACAAACGAGCTCTAAATCCTTAATCACCAAGTAAAATTTTCCACGTCTTGTCCATTTACCGGCCGCGAAAGTCATCATCTTTCCCCAACCGGAGCGCCGGCGTCTCGGAAGTCTCCCCTCCTCCTCATCTCCATCACTTCCACCGGCCGCATTGCCTCCCATCCTCCCGAGAAATCTCTTTTGTTTTCTTGCCTCCGATGCTCCTCCTCCCCCGGCGCCGTCCCGGGGCTCAATTCGGGTGACCCTTGCCGCGGCCATGGATCAGTCGGAGCGCCCGCTGCTGGAGGACTTCGGCCAGCGGGTCGACCTCACTCGTCGCATCCGGGAGGTTCTCGCCAACTACCCGGAGGGGACGACCGTGCTCAAGGAGTTGATCCAGAACGCCGACGATGCCGGCGCCACTAGGGTTTGTCTGTGCCTTGATCAACGCAACCACCCCTGTGGCTCGCTGCTGTCCCCCAAGCTCGGCGAGTGGCAGGGTCCTGCTCTCCTTGCCTACAATGATGCAGTGTTCACGGAGGACGACTTTGTCAGCATATCTCGCATCGGAGGTAGTCAGAAGCAGGGACACGCTTGGAAGACTGGTCGATTCGGGTAATTCGAATCTTTGTTCTACGTTTTGGTTTCATGATTGGCGTTGAGGTGCAAACATTGATCACTGCTTTGGTGAGATTCTTACATCCCTTCTTGTGTAGGGTTGGTTTTAATTCGGTGTATCATCTTACTGATTTGCCGTCTTTTGTGAGCGGGAAGTATGTGGTGCTGTTCGATCCCCAGGGTGTTTATTTGCCGAATGTGTCGTCTGCGAATCCCGGGAAGCGGCTTGAATTCGTTAGCTCATCGGCGATCAGTGTGTATAATGACCAGTTCTTTCCATACTGTGCTTTCGGTTGTGACATGAAAGGCCCCTTTAATGGGACTCTCTTCCGATTCCCTTTGAGGAATGCGGGTCAGGCTGCTGTTAGCAAGCTGTCCGGGCAAGCCTACTCGAAGGATGACATTTCTTCAATGTTGGAACAGCTTTATGGGGAGGCAGTTTTCGCTTTACTTTTCCTTAAAAATGTTCTTTCGGTTGAAATGTTTGTATGGGAAGAAAATGGGGATGTGCCACGGAAACTCTATTCTTGTTCGGTTGATGCGTCCAATGAAAATATTGTGTTGCACCGCCAGGCACTTCTGAGACTTTCAAAGTCACCTGTGCGCCAAGAGTGTGTAATGGACTCCTTCAACTTAACTTTTCTGAGTGAGAAATTTTCTGGTCCACGTGTTGAAAGGAGAAATGATACTTTTTTAGTAGTTCAGACAATGGAATCTGCAACTTCAAGGATTGGATCCTTTGCTGCTGCGGCTGCTGCCAAAGAATTTGACCTCCACTTACTCCCTTGGGCAACTGTTGCAGCGTGTATATCAGACGATATGTCAGAGGTAATTGCTTCATGCTCTTTCTGTCAGAAGTTGTTGAAATATTTTTTCTCTGAACCATCTTGTTACACCTTTTTTTTTATGATTTGCTATGCTACTACATAATTTTAACAGGTTGATGTTCTAAAACAAGGTCGGGCCTTTTGCTTTCTTCCTTTGCCATTAAAAACAGGGTTATCTGTGCAAGTAAACGCTTACTTTGAACTTTCATCTAATCGCCGTAGCATTTGGTATGGGGAGGATATGGATAGGGGTGGGAAGCTACGTTCTGTTTGGAACAGGCTACTTCTGGAGGATGTTGTTTCCCCAACCTACAATAAGTTATTGCTTGATTTGCGCAAAAGATTAGTTGACCATTGCTTGTGTTATTCATTATGGCCCAGGGGTTACTTTGAGGAACCGTGGAGCATCCTAGTTGAAAACTTCTATGTTAATGTATGTGATTCACCAGTGCTATACTCTGATGTTGAAGGTGGGAAGTGGATATCTCCAGCTGAAGCCTTTTTCCATGATGCTCATTTTGTCAAAAGCAAAGAGCTAATGGAAATTCTACTACTTTTAGGGATGCCTGTCGTTAGTATTCCTGATTTTATAGTTGAAATGTTGTTGAATTATGCTTCTACCATGTCTCAAAGAGTTCTTCATCCCTCAACGGTGCGGCTTTACCTCAGAGATTATATAACCAAGAGCAAATTAAGCAAAGATCAGAAATTATTGCTTTTGGAGTATTGTCTTCAAGATTTGGTTGATGCTGAAGTTGGTCGACATGCCCATAATCTTCTACTCCTTCCATTAGCTAATGGTGAATATGGATCATTTTCTGATGTTTCAACGGGATTATCATATTTTATTTGCAATGAGTCTTACTATGAGATGTTGCTCCCTGCTGCTGATCAGTTAATAGATGAAGAAATTCCACCTTATATACGGAGTAGACTTACCTCCATTGCTGAATCTGCCAAGACAAACGTGAAACTCTTAAATATTCAAATTTTTCTTGGGCTGCTTCCGAGATTCTTCCCTTATTACTGGAAATTTAAGAGCAGAGTTGAATGGGATCCAGATTCTTGTAAGGAACATCCAACTGCTTCCTGGTTTGTGCTGTTCTGGAAATACCTTCGCATGGAATGTGATAGCTTGGCATTGTTGAATGACTGGCCCATTTTGCCATCTACCTCTGGCCATCTTTACAAAGTTTCCAAATGTGAGAAACTTATTAATGCAGAGCTACTGTCTGATGGAGTTAAAGCTGTACTAAGGAAGATTGGATGTAAGGTTTTGAACCTTAAATACGGAGTTCAGCATCCGGATTTACTTGATTATGTTTACGGTTGTGATGGTGCTGGTGTCATTGATGCAATTTCGGATACTGTGTTGTCAAGTGGAAGTTTTCAAGAAAGCTTCTTCCAAGATGTCACTGAAGATGAAAGAAATGAACTTCGTCAGTTTCTTCTGGACCCTAAATGGTATTTAGGAGGAATTATGACGGAGGCTCACATTACTAAGATAAAAAAGCTACCTATTTATATAGTATATGGTGGCGGATCAAATCAAAGCTTTGATTTTGTGGATCTAGAATCTTCTCCAAAGTGGTTTCCGCCCTCAAATATTGTGGAACACTTTCTTAGCGATGAATTTATTTATAGCCCGTGTCAGTCCGAATCAGATGCTTTAACTAGATACTATGATATTAAACATATGAGCCGGTCATATTTCTACAAGGAAAAAGTAATAAACAGAATCAGTGAACTTCAACCAGAGGTTCGTGATCCTATAATGCTTACTATTTTGCAAGAGTTACCTCAGCTGTGTTTTGAGGACTTGTCCATCAAAGAATCTTTGAGAGAGTTAAAATTTATACCTGTCCACAGTGGCACCTTGAAAAGTCCTGAAATGCTTTATGATCCTCGTAACAAGGAGCTATTTACTCTTTTGGAAGGTTCTGACAGTTTTCCTTGTGGTGCATTTCAAGAATCACTTGTTTTGGACATGTTACAGGGCTTGGGTCTCCGGACATTGATTTCTCCTGATACTATAATACAAAGTGCTCGTCAAATTGAATATGAAATGAACAAAGACCCTCAAAAAGCAAATTCTCGAGGCAAACTACTACTCTCCTATCTCGAAGTGAATGCAGCAAAGTGGTTGGTCAACTGTAATAATGACTACTATGAAAAGGTGAACAGATTATTCTCCAAATTAACTTCAAGTGCATGTAATGAATCTAACTCGTTGGACTATAATCTTGACAAGTTTTGGTTTGACTTGAAAATGATAAACTGGTGTCCTGTTCTTGTCATCCCTCCTCATCCATCATTACCCTGGCCCTCAGTGTCGTCAACAGTGGCCCCACCAAAACTGGTCAGACTGAAGACAGATATGTGGCTTGTTTCAGGGAGCCTGAGAATATTGGATGCAGAATGTTCCTCTTCAGCCTTGTCACTAAACTTTGGTTGGTCTACTGCACCAGGTGGAAGCGTAATTGCTGCACAACTTCTTGAGCTGGGGAAAAACAATGAAATTATTACTGATCAAGCTCTACGTCAAGAATTGGCTTTGGTGCTGCCAAGAATATATTGCATATTGGCTGGAATGGTAGGTTTAGATGAAATGGATATTGTCAAAGCTGTTCTCGAAGGTTCTCGCTGGATTTGGGTTGGTGACGGCTTTTCAACTGAAGAGGAAGTTGTTCTGAGTGGTCCTCTTCATTTGGCCCCATACATCCGTGTCATTCCTGCAGATTTAGCTGTTTTTAAGGATTTATTTGTGGAACTAGGAGTACGAGAATTTTTGGGTCCTGGAGATTATGCTGGAATTCTATGTCGAATGGCAACAAGGAAAGGTTTAAGTCCATTGGACACACAGGAACTAAGGGCTGCAGTTTTGATCGTTCAACATCTTGCTGAAGTTTACATTCAGGATCTTAACATTCAAATCTACTTACCTGATCTGTCTTGTATCCTACTCCCTGCATCTGATTTGGTCTATAATGATGCACCATGGTTGCTCAGTCGTGATGATAATGCCAATACTCTCGGAAGCTCGTCTATGATTTCCCTGAGTGCAAAAGGAAACATCCAAAAGTTTGTTCATGGGAACATATCAATTGATGTGGCAGATAAAATGGGTGTCTGTTCTTTACGCCGGCTTCTGCTTGCAGAAAGTGCTGACTCAATGAATTTGAGTTTATCTGGAGCTGTGGAAGCATTTGGGCAGCATGAAGACTTGACTACTAGGCTTAAACATATTGTTGAAATGTATGCTGATGGACCTGGAATTCTTTTTGAATTAGTGCAAAACGCTGATGATGCTGGAGCTTCTGAGGTGAGTTTTCTATTGGATAAGACACAATATGGAACATCGTCTCTTCTGTCTCCTGAGATGGCTCAGTGGCAGGGACCTGCCTTATACTGTTTTAATAGTTCTGTTTTCAGTTCCCATGATCTTCATGCAATTTCACGTATTGGTCAAGACAGTAAACTTGAGAAGCCTTTTGCAATTGGAAGGTTTGGGCTTGGTTTTAATTGTGTTTATCACTTTACAGATGTACCCGGGTTTGTTTCTGGTGAAAATATAGTTATGTTTGATCCTCATGCTTATCATCTTCCTGGAATTTCCCCCAGTCACCCTGGTCTTAAGATTAAATTTGTTCAGAGAAAATATTGGATCAATTCCCAGATCAGTTTGCGCCTTTCTTGCACTTTGGCTGTGACTTGCAGAACCCTCTACTTGGAACCCTCTTCCGCTTCCCCCTTAGAAATAGAACTGCAGCTTCCCGAAGTCAAATAAAGAAAGAGGCATATTCCCCAGAGGATGTCTTGGCTCTCTTTTCTTCATTTGCTGAGTTAATTTCTGAGACCTTGTTGTTCTTACGGAATGTGAAAACAATTTCAGTTTTCGTGAAGGACGGAACCAGTAGAGAGATGCAACTTCTTCATCGTGTTGTTAAGCACAATTTTAATGATTATTTGGATGAACCATGCCAATTGCATCCTATACTCAGCATCTTTCACAAGAATGAGAAGTATGGAGTTGACAGAGATCAGTTTCTGAGCCAGTTGCGCAAAACTACATCAGATCACCTACCCTGCAACTGTGAGAAAGTTCTAGTTCTGGAGCAGAACTCTAGTATTAAAAGTTTGCATTTGTGGATGATAAGCGAGTGCCTAAGGAGTGGACAATGGAAAAACAAGATTTTGTCTGTAGATAAAAAATCTCATAGTTTCATTCCATATGCTTCTGTGGCTGCATACTTGCATTGCTTCAATATGGATGACATGAATGAAGAAAGTGGCAGTGATGATCAGGCTGCCAGAGAAAAACTTAAAAGTATGGTGCTAAATCACTCTCAAGTTCCTAAAGACAACTTGACTCTAACAAAAGCAATTGAGGGCCGAGCTTTCTGCTTTCTGCCATTGCCCATATCCACCGGTCTTCCAGCTCATATTAATGCATATTTTGAACTATCCTCTAATAGGCGTGATATCTGGTTTGGTAATGACATGGCTGGGGGTGGTAAAGTACGCTCAGATTGGAACATGCTCCTTCTTGAAGAAGTAATTCCTCCTGCTTTTGGCCACATGCTTGAAAAAGTTGCATTAGAGTTGGGGCCTTGTGTTTCATATTTTGCACTTTGGCCCACATCCTTATTAGTGGAACCTTGGACCACAGTGGTGAGGAATTTCTACAAGTGCGTGGCTGATCTTCATTTACGTGTATTGTTCACTAAAGCTAGAGGGGGACAGTGGGTTACTCCAAAACAAGCTATCCTTCCTGACTTTGATTTTCCCAGATCAAATGAGCTTGTAGAAGCATTATCTGATGCAGGTTTGCCTTTGGCTGTAGTATCAGGACCTGTTGTAGAAAGATTTGTGGAAGTATGTCCAACCCTTAATTTTCTAAAACCTCAGTTACTAAGAAATTTATTGAAGCGAAGAACACGTGAATTCAAGTCTAGAAGTGACATGCTAGTGGCACTGGAATATTGCTTGGGTGACATAAAAGAATCTATTTCATTTGATGCTTTATGTGGCCTGCCCTTGGTTCCTCTTGCTAATGGTTCATTTAATACTTTCAACAAACCAGGGGAGGGTGAAAGGATATTTGTTACAAGTCAGATTGAGTATGAACTTTTGAGAGACTTGGTTCCAGACCTTATTGTGGACCACACCATCCCACATTCTGTTTTGAAGACATTGAAATTTATAGCTCAGTCTGATAAATTGAATTTATGTTTAATGTCTTGCTATTTTATGGAAGAACTTTGTCCTAGATTCTTCCCATCAGAGTGGCTGTTAGCTGAGCAGGTAATGTGGAATCCGCAGCATTCTAAGCAGCCAAACTTGGATTGGATGAGGCTTTTTTGGAGCTATTTGAAGTCAGATTGTGTCGAGCTTTCACTATTTCATAAGTGGCCTATTTTACCCGTCCAAGGTGGTTACCTTATGCGGCTGGTGAAAAATTCTAATGTTGTCAGAAATGATGGTTGGAGTGAAAACATGTTATCTCTATTGAAAAAGATGGGTTGTTTTTTTCTGGCTTTGGATTTACAAATTGATCATCCTCAGCTAAATGTATATGTACAGGATGCAACGGCCATAGGCATTCTAAATACTTTGTTAACCTATACAAAAATTGGAAATGATGTAGGAAAGCTCTTTTGTGATGCAACCGAAGGAGAGATTCATGAACTCCGAAGTTTCATATTTCAGTTAAAATGGTTCCAATCAGGTCAGATGGAGGCTTCACATATTGAGATGATAAGGCGTCTTCCCATTTTTGAAACTTACAAAAGTAGAAAGCTGAAGAGTTTGGTCAATCCAAGCAAAATGCTTCAACCAATGGGTGTCCTTGAGCTGCTTTTGGATGAGAATTTTGTTCGTACTGAATCAGAAAGAGAAAGCGACATCTTAAGAACCTTTTTGGGGATGAGAGAGCCTCCACTGTTTGAATTTTACCAAAATTATGTGTTGAACAACATGGCCCTATATTTGTCCCAGCCAATCACTCTTTTGGCTATTCTACAAGACATCAAAAGTTTGACACTAAAGAACAGTTCTCTTACAAGTGTACTTGCATTGACACCTTTTATTCAAGCGGCTGATGGATCCTGGAAACCTCCTTCCAGGTATTTTAGTTAAATCTTGTCCTGGATAAAAAAGAATGAAAGCATGGTATTTTAATCAATTACCTACTATCTTATTTATAAGCAACTAACAGATTGCAATTCATATTTAAAACAGTAATCACTAAACTAACAGATTGCTTACCTATTGGAATTTAATAAAAACCACAAATTTGAATTTAAAAATCTTAAAGAGTAGGTCAAACTATGTATGTTTCACTCCCCAGCCTGAGCCTGAAAGTCACATAGACACTCCTTGAAAGCATTCCTGTGATAAATATCCAGTGTTTTCTCTTTTTTCTTGAAGAGTATATCTCTGGTCAGTGGTGGCAAAGAGTGAAGTAACAGCAACACTTTGCAATGGCAAGAGCTTTTACTAGCAATACTTGAAGACAATATAGAGTAACCAGTCTCACAAGCAACTAAAAACACCTCACATTGAGAAGACCCAACAACAGTTACCAAAACAAAAAGAATATTTTCTTCTTCCTCTTTTTTCATCTTGAGTTGGACCCTAATTTAGAATACTTGTTGGCTGCATGCACGAAATGATATATTTTTTGGCAGTTAGATGCCCTTTCTGACACCCCTACTCCATCTCTTTTTCATAGTTGCATTCCTTCCTCCAAAACAAGGAACATAACTGTGATGTTGGCTTGCTGATTGTAACACTTAGGAACAACCGGAGGTGCTTTGTGCACTTATTGCTATAGTTTTTGTTTCTCAAAACGTATCTGACAAGCTTTGAATTTTTATGGTTACGTACAGGCGTTACAGCTTTTAATTGAGAAAAAATATTCATTTTGATCGTCCTTTTTCAGGCTATATGATCCTCGTGTTTCTGGATTGCAGAAGTTGCTCCACAGAAAAGCTTTCTTTCCTGGTGACAAATTCATGAATGACACAACTCTTGAAATTTTGGTTTCTTTTGGACTAAGAAAAACTTTGGATTATATTGGATTGTTAGACAGTGCCAGATCAGTTTCCATGTTGCATGATTCAGGGATTTAGAAGCACTAATATATGCAAGGAAATTGCTGCTTTGCCTAGATTTTGTAGCATCGAAGTTTTCGTTGGTTAAAGAAGATGTAAATATAGAGGATACTGAATTGGACCGAGTTAATTGTGTTGAAGTGGTAACTTCTGGAGTTCCATATAAATCACTTGGGGATATCGAGCTTGAATCATGTTTGGGAAGTGAGCTTAGTGATGAACCCAAAGAAGCATTTTGGTTTGAACTGAGAGGTATTGAATGGTGTCCTGTTCATGCTGACCCACCAGTAAAGGGTCTCCCATGGTCCACCTACAAACAGCTAGTGGCATCTCCTAATGCAATTAGGCCCATGTCACAAATTTGGATGGTTTCTTCTGTAATGTATGTCTTGGATGGTGAATGTGATTCTCAGTACCTTCAATGTAAACTTGGGTGGATGGATAAGCCTAGTATAAGCATTCTTACTAATCAACTAGTTGAGCTATCAAAGTCCTACTGTCAGCTAAATTTAGAGTCCGAGATCGTCCTCCTTAGTTCTTCATTGCAGACTGAAATTCCATTCCTTTATTCTATGTTGCAAGAGGTTGTTTGTAATGATGGTTTCAGCATCATCAAATCTAGTTTAAAAGATGTTCCCTGCATTTGGATTGGGGATAATTTTGTTCCTCCTACATCACTTGCATTTGATTCTCCAGTGAAGTTTGCTCCTTATCTATATGTAGTCCCTTCAGAATTATCAGAATTCAGAAGCCTGCTTTTAGCCTTAGGTGTGAAGATGGCCTTTGATGTTGTTGACTATGTCCATGTTCTTAAGCACCTACAACAAGATCTTAGCGGCCTGCCTTTATCATCTGAGCAGCTTGATTTTGTACTCTGTATCTTGGAAGCCATTGCTGACTGTTCAGCAGAAAAATTATCTAATAATTCATACTTGCCATCACTTATAATTCCTGATTTATCCGGACACCTTGTGTGTGCTGAGGATCTAATTTACAATGATGCACCATGGATGGAGAGGAATGCTCCAATTGCCAAAATCTTTGTTCACCCGAGTGTTAGTATTGAGCTGGCAAACAAGCTTGGAGTTCAATCACTCCGTTCTCTTTCCTTAGTTGATGAAGAATTAACAAAAGATCTCCCATGCATGGATTTTGCTAGAATATCCGAGCTTCTTACTTCATATGGTGGTGAAGAATATTTGTTGTTTGATCTTCTAGAGTTGGCAGACTGCTGCAAGGCAACAAAAGTACATTTAATTCTTGATAAACGGCAGCATTCTAAACAGACTTTGCTTCAACATAATTTTGGTAATAGTGATGTATGTTTAAAAATATACTAACCCTTTTGGAAGTAAGTGCTTCTGATTCTTCTATTGCCCTTGTGTTTTGCTTAGGCGAATTTCAAGGTCCTGCTTTGACAGTTGTATTAGAAGGAACTTCATTGACTCTAGAGGAGGTTCGTACCCTACAGTTCCTACCACCGTGGAAGTTACGAGGCACTACTCTCTCATATGGTCTAGGGATACTTAGCTGCTATTGCATTTCCCATTTTCTGGCTGTTGTTTCAAATGGACACTTTTATATTTTTGATCCTATTGGGAAGGCTCTTTCTGTACCATCAAGTCAAGGTCCTGCTGCTAAAATGTTTTCTTTGACAGGTAAGTCTTTTTTTTAACCCTTATTTTTTCCTTTCTTTTTCCTGCTGAATTCAAATAAAGTAGTTCATGGCCAAATATTTATGCATTTGTGTTATAATAATATTTCTGTCATGTGTACCAAATTAAGTTGTCATTTGATTTGATCATGAAATGGCTCATCCAAATTTAGATTAAGCTTCTAAAGATGTGAAATGTCGTTGACATTGTTAAGTCCTATTGAAAAAATTAACAATAATTTTTTCATGAAGATAAAAAAATCATTAAAGCCCTAAAAGGATAAAGTATGCAAGCAGATTAAGCCTCAAAAAGCAGAAGACAAAAGTTACAAAAAACTATATCTAAGTATCAAAGAGGTCAAAGTGAGCCCAATCTTTTTACTGGTAATTGAGGATGATAGAAGCTGGTTGAATATAAGAGCCTGGTAAAAATGGCACAGTTGATTTTTTTGTTGTTGTCACTTTTATAGCATATAATTGTAATTTTATATCATATAGAGGCAGTGTAACTAATGACGAGAAACTTGACTGGGAATGATAGATATGGATTTTGAGCATAGAAAGGAGTGGCCAAATAATAAATTTCAATCATGAAAAATAGTTTCTATACTAAGATAGGATGGGTTTTACATGTTCATTTTTTTAGTCCACTTGATCCCAAATAATTAGGATTAGAGCATGGTCTAAAATTTGTGTAATATCCCTAATTTCTATTGATTAATTTTTTAGTTTAAATAATTAAGGTTAGTTTAATAGTGGAATATCCTAGAAGAAGGTGGAAGCTGCTAAAATACTTAATGGCCAAGAAAACAATTGGATGATTCTATAAAGTATGTAGGTGATATAATTAATTTGGACCAATTCTATTAGTTAGTACGGAGTGATCCTATTGAACGAGAACGGAGGTGGAGAAAATAGCCCCTCTAAAAACATCCAAGAAGGAAAATTCTAGAAAACTTAAGAGAAGTAAACTTTGAAATATTTTAAAATAACTTCTAAGGGAAGTAATCTACTTGTCAAGTTTTAATCGGTTTAAAGAGGTGGCAAATCCTGATTAGTTAAGAAGGGAGGGAAATCTAATTGGTTAATAGAGGTTGTAAATCCTGATTGGTTAGAAAATGTGTAATTACCAAAATATTCAATATAGAAAGTTGTAAATAACTTAAGGATTAAGTAAATGACCGTAAATTGGGATAGGCGGGTGGAAGAAGAGAACCAAAAAGAGGAGGAAGCCCGAGTAGGAGGCAAGGGAGAGGAGAAGAGGTTGTTAGGCGGAGGAGCTCTAGGGAGCGGGGATAAGAGGTAAGAACCTTCATCTCGAACTATGCTTAGATATTCTCATGACATGAATGGATCTTCTTTGAGGTTTTTTTATTTTTATTCGATGATTTCATATCCAAAATGAGTTTGAAACTAGTTTGACAAGATTTTAGGTGTTAATAGATTTTTCTTAAAGTTTTCAAAATTTTGATTTATCGATTTATTCTTTTCTACTATGATGATTTCTTTCATCGATTTTATCTCGTATGCATACGTGGTTTGTTTATAAAAGTTGTATGTGAGAATCTAGGACAAGAATGAAAAGATTATATCAAATATAAGAAACAAGATACTGAAAAGTAATAAACCACATAAGTAAAATGTGAATCTTTAAATACAATGCTAGATAGAGTATAAAGAAAAATAACGCTTGAATAGAGAAAGAGAAAGTAAATGAGTGGTACATTTACTTATGAGTTAATAAGAAGATATTAAAGAACAGGGTGATAAGACTAACTTAAAAAGCATTTGATCTACCAAGTCTTAAAGCTAAAACAAAGATGAACAAGCTAAAAGGGTTTAGGAGAATTTAGCCAGCAAAGTAGTTGTGTGAGCCAGAGAGACAAGAAGTTATAAATATTAAGAATGGACTTACAAAAAATAGATGAATGGGTGTGGTTAGGAAGTGATGGACCAAAACATGGAAGAACCATTGCCTAATAGTTAGTACTCAATTGTAATTGGTTTATGGACCTATACTATGAATCAAAGCAAAAATAATGGGCGCACAATAATGTGTTAGAAATAGAAAACTTGATAATTCATCTGGATGAGTTAAAGAAAAAATTGGAGGATATTAGTACCTAAACAATCTTAGTGGACCTTAAACAAAATATAGCATGAGTAATTAATGAATCTGGTGTCAGTCTTTTGGGTGTAAAACACTAAGTTTACCTTAGGACCTAGAATAAGAAAGTGAATGAAACATTGTTTACATGATCAATTAGAAAGATGTATGATAAGATAAGGAAGATGTTATGGATATAAGTAGGTCATGGAGGTTTGATGAATGGGCATGTAAATTAAGATAAAGGAACATAGCTAAATGTACAAGGTTGAGTAAACATAAGATTAAAATGAAATCTACATATAATTAAAACATGTTGACTAAGAATAACTTAAGCACCACGGACAACTAAGGCTAATGTCATGAACAAACAATGAAACACGGAGGAGTTAATCTAGATACTAAGATTTAGGCATAGGTTGATATGTTATACTTAAGATATTAATGAACATGTAGGTCTATCTAACAGGTAACAATTAAAAAGTTTTAAATAGTGTTTTGGAGTGCTCAAAAACTATGCCAAAAATACCTAAAGATAAGTTAGGTCATAAGTAATAAGTGAATTTGGACGAGTATGATGGAAAGACAGGAAATTTGTACTTGAGCTAGGTATAAATGTGTCCATAGCCTTATGGTCAAGTCAGACTGAAGAATGGAAGCTTTTAACCTAGCTACGGAAAAATGTGTTCATAGCCTTGTGGTCAAGTCCAAATGAAGAATAATTAGATAATTAGAGTGCTCAACGAAAGTTAGCAGCTATCAATGTGCCTACTTATAAACGATATTAATAAAATTAACATGAAATATGTTTGTGGAATTAAACACTTCATTGGTTTAGTTAAGTTCACTAAACTCTAGTTAACTATGAGAACATGTCCTTAGAATTATGAAAACAAGATAGCAATGCAATCTATAAGAAAAGACATGATAATAAATAGAATCTATAAAAAGAGGTGAAAATGTTATTATAAAATTCAATAAATGAAGGTGAGACATAATCCTCATTTAAGAATAAATATGAAGATGACGCAAGTAAGATGAATTATTGAGATAAAAGATAGTCAATAAGGACTAGTTAAAGGAACAAGCCATGATAGCTCATGGGTGTGTCGTGATAGTCTTTTCTAATCGTTTTTCGATTATGTTTTGAACGGCTTTTGAAGGATTTATGATTTGGAAAATATGTTTTCACATTTTATGATTGATGATTTGTATTTATCAATTTTTAAGAATGTTTTATGATCGGTCGTTTTAATATTTGATTGAAGGATTTCATGAGATGATTTATGAAATTTGAAGGAAAGCAAGATTGATGGATTTCATAATGTTTTATCGATGATATATGTTTTTCTTCAAAGAAAACCATGATTATGACAAGAGTTTCACCGGGAAGAAAGATTGATACTCAAGATTCAAAAACGATGATTACGAAGAATGAAAAGATATAATGAATATTCGGTGAAACCTTGTCATAAAAATAGAATACCATACAATATGCCTTAATCCTTAGTGGGTTTTGCACCGGGTGATGAGAGACCGGTTATAATCTGTACTCTAGAGTCACATACGATTACGACTACAAACTACGATACCTTTTCATGTGTTTGATCGTGGGCACTTGAAACGGGAATGAACCCATGAACCTTCGACTTGTATTGCCCTTCCTCTATTTTATGAATTATAACTTATGATTTATGATTCATAATTTACAATTTATGATGAGATTGATTTCATTTTACTCTCAATGCAACACAAATTTATAGGTGCACTGCCTTGGTATTCGATGGAAAACTTTCATGATTTGATTTGAAGAAAAAGATCAATTTCGAGAAGTTTATTATGATTTTAAAACCATGATTTGAATGATTTATTGAATGTTTTCAAATAAAGATATTTTACCAGGATTTGGTTTTATGTGATTCATGATCAAATGAATTTCAAAGAAAGTTTGATTGATGAGCACATTTTAATTGACATTTTTTCAGTGTGTTTTATAAGTGATTTTTAAAGTTAATGTTTTATTAATTTGATTTCATGTGATTATTTACATGTAGTTAAGATGTGTTCTTACTGAGTGTTCTTATTGAGTATTTTCCTAAATACTCACCCCAACCACCTCTCAAGTAGGCAAAGTGAGTAGAGAGACTCATATATGGTTAGATCCATTCAATCACAAGTTAATGTAATCCTGGTACAAGGTGCTAGCATTGGATTAAAGAAAGATGCCATGTTGATGAACTTGACTAAAGATATAAAGTCTCATGCCCAGATGTGATTGTAAAAACAAAAAATTGGGGCGCAACAGTTTGATGTAAATGTTAATGGCTCCTTTGCTGACACCAACTCTCCTACTTCTTCACTCATAGTAGAACCACAAGAGATCAAGTGTGAGTGTGCGAGCGTTGGCAGGTCTTTTTACAATTTAATATACATGAGAATGCTTTCAGGTACCAACCTCGTGGAGAGGTTTAATGATCAATTTCAGCCAATGCTTATTAATGAAAAGAACTTTTGGTTCTCATCAAATTCAACGGTTATACGTATGCCTTTGTCTACCGAATTCTTTAAGGAGGGCTATGATTCAGGCTACCAAAGACTGCAACAAGTTCTTGGCAGATTCACAGAGAATGCGTCTAAAACTCTCTTGTTTTTAAAGTCAGTTTTCCAGGTAAAAGTTGATAACTTTTCGTGACCTCTCTATTCTCATTTGTAACTTCTTTAACCTTTTGATGAATATACATGGTTTTAGGTGACACTATTAACATGGGAGGATGGTAACTTACAAGCAAGTCGGGATTACTCTATTTGTGTTGATCCATCATCTGTTGTTATGAGAAACCCATTTTCAGGAAAGAAGTGGCAGAAATTTCAGATATCAAGATTATTTGGTGGTTCAAATGCAGCCATTAAGTCTCGTGTACTTGATATCCATGTGTTTCAAGGTGGCATTAAAACGGTTGAGAAGTGGTTGGTTGTCCTTAGCCTTGGATCTGGCCAGACACGAAATATGGCCCTTGATAGGTATGTTTTCAAAGAGTAAATGGTTTGAATATGTGATTTTGGCTTAGTATGGTCACATTTACTTATGCTATTTTAGTTGAGGGTTTAGGTGAGCTATGTCTCATGTGACGTGTATTAATTACTACACATGGATATGCTCGTTTATAACATAAGTCACTTTAGATCGGCTTGGATAAAACGAGCATTCATGTATCTACTATATCTTTAAGTTCCAATCCATACGAAGATGTAAAAATTAGTCTTAAAGCTTTGTGAAAAGTTGAAAAATTATCAAACCACTTGTATGAGTACTACTTGAGCACCTTGATGATAATATCCATAAATCTGAATTAGATGAAAATTGGTAGATCCTCTATTTGAAATGTCATCTTTCCATTCCCTAGGGTCCCAATATAGTGAACCGTTAAACGTAGATGTAGCTAATGTAGAGAGCTATATCTCACCTTAAAGTTATATTGGCATGTTTAACTTGTTGCCTTGAGTTGTTTTGCCATTTGTTTAAGATTAAGATTGAGTTATCTCCGCTGACTTAGAGCAAAACTATATTTGCCAAAAAGCTTATGAGATTGTATCATCTGGTAACATAATTATAATATTGAATAATTTTTGTTTTGGGACCCCAGTATATTTTGGGAAAGTTGAGAGCGATGGTGGGAGATTAATTTCACATAAATTCAATTTTAGATATAATTGAGATAATTAGTTAGTCAAATGCCTGAAACACCAGCAACAGACATTCACTAAGTATAATTGGTTACATTTATATAAGTTACTCAAATGCCTGAAACACCATCAATAGAATTTCACTTAAGTAAAATTGTTAACATTAACATGACATAATTGAGAAACTTAGCTATTGATCATATGTTCTGCCACCTTGGTGTGCCTCAAATAAAGCTCCAAACATGTTAGACTATATTACATTGGCTTAGCTTGTGGTAGGAGACAAACTACTTAAATATCAATTATAGTTGTAAAGAGGTGTCCTGATGTGACGATGAAGATGATAAAAGTGTTTTTGTTCCAGTTTTAACTTTATTCAAGACAAATATGGATAACAATTATCCCAATGCAAGGAGTTGGATTTGTTTATGTGAGTTATTGGCCGTGCTAATGCGTCGGGGACATAATATAGTCCACTATTGTTTGCTTTTTGGTGGGACATGATTCTTAGGGTTCAGATTTCTTTCCCTGTTGATGTACCTAGTGTACTTCAAAATTGACAGAAAGCTGTCTATTTCTGTGCCTTTAGAACTCAAAACTTTGACCTGTTTTTCCAGGAGGTATGTTGCATATAATTTGACACCAGTCGGCGGAGTTGCAGCCCTTATATCTAGAAATGGAGAACCAGGCTCCATTCAATCCACCAGCTGTATTTTAGCACCTCTTCCTCTTTCTAAATACATTAGCATGCCGGTGGTGGTTCTGGGTTACTTTCTTGTTTGTCATAATGGTGGGCGTTGTCTTTTTGATTACCCTGGCGTTGATGAATCATCTGGTTGGCAGGCTCCTAATGTTGGAAACCATTTAATTGAAGTTTGGAATAAAGAACTCATGTGTTGTGTTCGTGATTCCTATGTAGAAATGATAGTGGAACTTCACAAAGTTCAAAGAGAACCTTGAGTTCTACTCTTGAACCCAATGCACGACTTGCAATTTGTTCGCATTTGGAAGCTAATGGTGATTGTATTTATTCATTTTGGCCAAAGTCTAAACCATCATTGCTACCATCTGAGTTGTCTGATGGTGACCTTAGCAGTTCAAGGCCACCGTTTGGTTTTGATTTGGACTGGAAATGTTTGATTGAACAAGTGGTTAGACCTTTATATGCTGGTCTTGTTGATCGGCCTGTTTGGCAGCTGTACAGTGGAAAATTGGTAAAAGCTGATGAAGGTATGTTTCTTTCTTATTCGAGGAATGATGACAGTGCAAATATGCCTCCTGCTACAGTTTGTAATTTTGTTAAGGAACATTATCCAGTTTTTTCAGTTCCTCGTGAATTAGTTGCTGAAATCCAGGCTGTGGGTGTTAGTGTGAGGGAAATCAGACCTAAGATGGTCCGAGACCTATTGAAGGCTTCATCATCATCCATTGTACTCCGGTCTGTTGAGACATATGTGGACATTCTTGATTACTGTTTGTCTGATTTCCAGTTGGCTGACCAGAATGATTTGCAGCACGGTGGTTTCCCTGGTGGATCCAGTATTTTTGCTCATGAATCACATGAACAGAGGGGAGACAGTGTGAGAACTACTCAACGAGCATCAAATGCATACACATCCCAGGTTCAAGGTGCTCCTTACCAAGATTCTGAGCCGCTGGAAATCATGTCAAACCTTGGAAAAGTTTTATTTGATTTTGGACGTGGAGTTATGGAGGATATTGGTCGGGCTGGTGACTCTTTAGTAAATTTGACCACCACTGAAAGATTTAATGCAGATGCTAATCGATTCTTGGAACCTACACTATCTGAACTCAGAGGCTTACCATGTCCTACTGCGACAATGCATCTTGCTAGATTGGGTGTAACTGAGCTTTGGATTGGCAGTAAGGAGGAGCAATCGTTAATGGTTCGTCTAGCAGCTATGTTCATGCATTCTGAGTGCCTTGCAAGAGAATCTGTGACAACTGTTATTTCAAACCCAGTCATATGTAAATCCTTGAAGCTACAGAAGTTTTCACCTATGTTACTGTCAAATAATATGAAACATCTTTTCAATGAACAGTGGGTTATTCATGTCATGAACTTGAATAGTGCTCCTTGGGTTTCATGGGATTGTAGTTTACCTGATGGAGGCCCCTCCAGGGAATGGATACAATTATTTTGGCAAGCTTTTGGTGGTTCTGAATATGTTGATCTTTTTCCGACTGGCCTCTTATCCCTAGTTTCTTAGGTAGGTCTGTCTTGTGCCGTGTCAGGGTTCAGAATTTGGTGTTTATTCCACCAATTACTAAATCTGTTTTGGAGGTTAGGACCTCAGGTTTGAATGAAGCTGGGTCTAGTACCACTGAATCAGAACTAATGCATAGCTACTTATTAGCATTTGAAAAGACAAAATCTACACACCCTTGGTTGTTTCCTCTTCTGAACCAGTGTAATATTCCAGTGTATGATTCATCCTTCATAACCTATGGAGCACCTAAGAACTGTCTACCCTTGGCTGGTCAATCTCTTGGTCAGGTCATCATTTCAAAATTTCTTTCTGCTAAATGTAGTGGTTACTATCCTGAACGTGTTATTTTCTCTAATGAGGTGTGCGATGAGCTGTTCGCACTTTTTGCAATGGATTTTGACTCTTCCTCTGGCTCAACATATTCCAGAGAATTGTTCGATGTGCTACGCACTCTGCCCATATACAGAACAGTTGTGGGGACTTATGTATGTTTGCATGAGAATAATCGATGCATAATTTCTCCTAGTTCCTTCTATAAGCCATACGATGAGCAATGCCTTTCTTATCCAGTTGATTCAGGAAGAGCTTCATTCTTGTTTGCCTTGGGAGTTTCAGAATTACATGATCGAGAAATTTTGTTGAGGTTTGCCTTACCCTGTTTTGAAGAGAAATCACAGAATGACAAGGAAGCCATTTTATTATACATAGATATGAACTGGCAAGATTTGCAATCAGACTCCGTAATTTCTGCATTGAAAGAAACAAAATTTGTGCAAAATGCAGATGAAATTTCAATGGATCTATATAAACCTCATGATCTATATGACCCTTGTGACCCTTTGCTAGCATCAATATTCTTTGGGGACAAAGCTCAATTTCCTGGTGAAAAGTTTTCTGGTGTTGGGTGGTTACGTATCCTGAGAAAAACTGGACTTCGTACATCATTAGAACCGGATGTGATACTTGAGTGTGCAAAAAAGGTTGCACTGCTTGGGAACACAGAGAAATGCATGGAGGATTCTGATGGTCTCAATCCACATTATTTCGAAACACAAGCTGGAGTTGGACTTGATGTATGGAACTTGGCTATGTCTGTCACTGATACTATATTTAAAAACCTGGCTGTTTTGTATAGTAACAATTTTTGTAGTCAGCTTAGCAAGATTGCATTTGTACCTTCTCTAAAAGGTTTTCCAACTATTGGTGGAAAGAAGGGTGGGCGGAGAGTTTTAACGTCATATAATGAAGCAATTTTGTCAAAAGATTGGCCTTTGGCCTGGAGTAGTGCTCCAATACTTGCTTCACAAAATGTGATCCCCCTGAGTATGCATGGGGAGCATTTCAGCTGCGGAGCCCTCCTGCTTTCCCCACAGTTTTGCATCATCTTCAGGTATTTGTTGACCAATCTTCTGTCAATTCAATTTATATTGTTGTGCAGCTCTCCTTTATTTGAACAATGGTTCAGGACATGGTTTAAAATTTTGTGACTTATTGGCGGCATGTTGGAGATAAGACGACGGGTGTTGTTTGGCTTGCCGCACAACATTAAATTGTGATATAAAGATCAGTTTTATTTTAAGTTATTGGCAATTCACCGTTAATATAGTGGTTATTTTAGCATTTTCTGAATCAAAATTATGGACCATTCACTAAAACAAAATTGGAGGTGGTGGGGGTTTTTTATGTAAAAAGTGAATGGCTAACAATAATGTCTAAATAAGGAAGGGAGGGCGCTTCTTTTTCAAAAATTCTTTTTATGAGATAAAATTTCATTTAAGGCGCCCAAAGGTAAGGGATACAAGAGGGGGCAACAACCTCAAAAAGCAGAAAAGAACGAAAGCACTTGAGAAGTTAGATCAAAAAATCTTAAGAAAAAGTAAATGTTCAATGATTTTGTACTTGTAATTTAAGTCTTCCAACTCTAGCTGAACTTGAGAGTTGTTGAATGTGTCCTTCATGTTTTGATGTATTCTAGTGTTGTTAAATGTCCTTTTATTTTGTTCATGCCAAGTAGAAGCAATGTAATAAGTGGGAAGTTTCTTTTGGAGGGAGAGGAGAGGAGGGGGGAGGTTATGAGGAAGAGGCGGGAAGGCAGGCAGGGCGAAGGCACACAGAATATGGATCCTTTGAGTTGACTGCTATTGTCTATTGTGTTCAATCATAGTAGTTGTTTTGTTACCTTTTTTTATCATTTGTGACTGGTAAGATGAAACTAGGATCGTGATTTGGTTAAATATGTTTTTCTGTATATTCATTGCTTTGTTATGTGTTTATGAGTTAACTATATGTTTTAATATTTGGTTTTTATTGATATAAACATCTTTGACAAACAAAATAACTACAAAAAATAATTTTAACACATTCAAAAAAATTTAAAACATCTCTGTGATATCTCTGTTGCCTAATTGTCCAACATGCTAAACTTGGTTCAGGTTATGGGAACAAATGGAGGTGAAGACACTCTGGTACATTGGCCCGCTTCAACAGGCATGAAGAGCATAGAAGAAGCATCTTGTGAAGTTTTGACATATCTGGATAGTGTTTGGAGCTCTCTATCTGCTGCAGGTATGTCATTCCAGTGCGGATTCCACTTTATGATATTGGCAGCCTAATCAGCCCACATATAATCAGGGTTTCTCTTTCTTTCTGCAATTATATGTAATTTTGTTCTGCATAAAGTTCATGCTTAAGTGGACTTGAGTACTTGATACGTGTTTTATTTTTTTATTGGAAGCATGTACCTAGTATCTTTTGAATTGTTGACATCCATTTCTTGGACTAAGGCAGCTAGCTTCAGCTTAGTATTGATCTTAAGATAGGTGGATTCTTGTCTAGGACTCTGGGTAAATGTGATCATTTTTTTAAATTTATTTGTCTATAGCTGAGGTATGTTTCTCTAGCAGATATATCAGAGTTGGAGAAAGTTTCATTTGTACCCGTTGCCAATGGCACTCGTCTGGTCACAGCAAGCTCACTCTTTACTCGCTTAATCATCAATCTCTCCCCGTTTGCTTTTGAGCTTCCTGCATTTTGCCTTCCGTTTTTGAAAATATTAAAGGATATTGGGCTTCAAGATGTTCTTTCCATTGCATATGCAAAAGAGCTCCTTGTGACAATTCAAAGGTCACGTGGATATCAGAGGTTGAATCCCAATGAGCTGCGAGCTGTTATGGAAATTTTGAGTTATATCTGTGATGATCCTCAAAAAAGTTTGATGAAAGTATTAAGGCAATGGAACTAATTGTTCCTGATGATGGGTGTAGGCTTGTTTTGGCAAGATCATGTATTTATATTGATTCTTGGGGATACCAGTTTGTCGGGAGCATAGATACTTCACTGTTAAGATTTTCGCACCCTGATCTATCAAAGAAGATGTGTGCAACTTTGGGAATAAAAAAGCTGTCTGAAGTTGTAGTTGAGGTACAGGTTGTTTTAATTACTTTATTTTTTGCCAGTGTATGGTTTTGTTTATAGTTGGCTTCACTATTATATTTGAACTGCATCTGATAATTCCACAGGAACTTGATCATGGGCAGGAGCTGGAGGTATTGGATCAGTTTGGAGAAGTTCATTTGGACATGATCAAGGACAAGCTAAGGAGTGAATATTTACACGCCTCACTATGGTCTGTCTTGAAGAATCTATCTGATCCTTCTTTTGCATCTGAAGTCGTTAATTTTGAGCAGATACAGCGCCATTTGAAATCTATGGCAGACAAGATGAAATTTGTCCGTTCTATACACACTAGGTTTGTGCTGTATCCAAAGGTTGTGGACATAACCCTTAAAAAGGCTACAGTTGTCCCTGAATGGTGCCATGCATCAAAAAATCGAACTCTTCATTTTATTGATAGGAAGAGCAGTATTTTTTTATTGGCTGAACCTCCTAGCTTTATATCCATATTTGATGTTATTGCTGTTGTTGTGAGCCGCATTTTGGACTTGTCATGTGTTTTACCTGTTGGATGTTTATTTTCAAGCCCACTGGGTTCGGAGAAAGAAATCATCAATATACTGAAACTCGGATCTGACTGGAACAATGTAGGAGGTGGAAGTATTGAAAAGCTGGTTGGTAGAATATTGTTACCACAAGACGCTCTGCAAGTACAGTTTCACCCCTTGAGACCATTTTACAAAGGCGAGATAATAGCTTGGAGGTCAAGAAAGGAAGGGGATAAGTTGAAATATGGCTATGTCCTCGAGGATGTGCGGCCATCTGCTGGTCAAGCTCTCTATAGGTTGAAGGTGGAAACAGGACCTGGCGAAATACAACATCTTCTTTCTTCGCATGTCTTGTCTTTCAAAAGCCAGTTATCCACTGGTGAAGGATCTACTTCGGAATTTCCTGTTCCAAGCCAGATGCATGTGAACGTTGATCATCTTCTGGCATCAAATGATAATGGTCCTGCCAAATCAACATTTCAGGTTAGCTATATGATGCAGGGCAATCTAGTCCCTTACAATCTTAATGTTTACTGATTCTTATATAAGGAATTTGAGTTTAATTGGAATATTCTCCGTTATTTTGTAATTATTTTCAGGGGAAGTTATTGGACTCTTCCTTGTTTTGCTTATAAATATTTGTTATCTATCCCATACATTGTATTAGGTTTTAATGCGATGAATTGAGGAATTTTCAGCTTTGTACCGTTATTATTCCTTTTGTTTGTGTGCGCTTGTGTATTTTATCTTCTAATCACTTCATCATAGTCATAACTACGAATATTCTCTGAGAAATCTATACTAATCAAGGTTCAGTTTCTGGAGACATTTCTGTATGCTTGTTTTCAGAAGTAATTTTATGATCTGACTTCATCCCCAACTAAGAGGGTTTTATATTTTGGACAGGTGACTAATGAACTACAACATGGCCGAATATCTTCAGCAGAATTGGTGCATGCAGTTTATGAAATGTTGTCAGCTGCTGGGATCAACATGGATGTTGAAAAGAAAAATCTACTTCAAACAGCGTTAACACTGCAAGAAGAGCTAAGGGAATCCCAGGCTGTTCTTTTGCTAGAACAGGTGATTGTAACTTTTAACTGCTATCTTTTTATTTGCCAAGTTTACCTTGCATAATTTTTATGAACTGTAGAGTTTTATTTGGGGAAATGGCTAATGATAATGTTATTTGCAGGAAAAGGCAGATGCTGCTGTGAAGGAAGCAGAATCTGCTAAGACGGCTTGGACGTGCCGTATATGTCTAAATGCTGAAATTGACACAGCCTTAACTCCTTGTGGACATGTCTTATGCAACAGATGTTCCACCGCTATTTCACGTTGCCCATTTTGCCGACTTAAGGTTTCTAAAATGCTGAGAATTTTCAGGCCCTAAGAGCAAAATTTTTTATATGATTATAATGAAAGCTACTGCTACGGCAAACAGAACTTTATTCTCCGTGGCATGGTGTTGGACTTGTTATGAGTGCAAAGTTTGTACTGTACTGTCCTTGAAAATGAGTTTTCTGCCACAATCGCTTGGTTGCTGGTTCATTATGCCCACTTTTTTGATGTCGTGGTTAAAAGACTAGCCATTAAAGGCACGGCGGAACCCAGTTTTTGTAGGGAGCAATTTAACTACTTTTATGATAATGGCTTAATTGGATTAAAGGTTTACATATCCCATGAAAGAATCTGACTATTTCTGTCAAGGGCCAGCAAGTTTGAATGATCTTTGATCCAGTGAGGCTGAAAACTCGAGTTTCTTATGAGATTCATTCTTTCCCTTGGAGTGAAGGCCACCTAGAAGCAAGATTTGATTCTGCCTCTTCTTCTATTGGGTTTCAAGTTTTCGAAGCTTGTTTCTTTGTTGGATTTTTGACATTTACACTTACTGTTATATGTTATTATTAATTGCCTGTGTAAATAGATCAGCCATGTAATTCTTAGAATTGTTCTCAACAATTTTGATTATTAAGTAAAAGCAATCTATTGATGTTTAAACAGAGGTTTGTAGATCAGCCATATTAGAGAGTTGTTCTGATTGATTTGTGCTCTTTGTAAAATATGTTTCTTCAATTTGCAATCATTTTAGGAGCTGATATTATGTAAAAGATTCTGACTGATTTGTGCTCTTTGTATAATATATTCATCAGTCTGCAATCATTTTAGGAGTTGATATTATGTAAAAGTTATAATTTTCTACATAATTTGTTAATATTTGAAATTATTTTGAATTTTTTACTGTGCGAAATGTAAAACTATATTGAAATAAGTTTGTTTTACTCGTCTAGTGGATGTTTGTCTTTTGCAGTAGTGAACAAATTCTCACAAGGAAAGCACAAAGGAAGAGGATAATGACTACTCGTGGAAGTATGATTAGGTTTTTTCCGACAGGTGTTTTATTAGGGAGGTGTGGGGGGAAAAATTACTAATAGTTGAACTACATGTCGCGGAAAAATGTTTATATTTTATTGACAAAGGGCTTTTATTTAGTTGTATATTCATCAATAAGTCGAGGAATTATGGTTTCGAAGATGCTAATTAATATTAGGGTGAACGTGGCTAGCCCATGGTTGCACGAATCGGAATCGGAATCGGTTTTCCAGGGAGTCGGAATCGGAATCGGTTTTCTAGGGAGTCGGAATCGGAATTGGAATCGGTCTAAATTGGCCAAGAATCGATCTGAATCGGTCAAGAATCGGTTCAGTTGAATCGGTCTAAATTAATTTAATCGGTCATATATAATAATTTGACAATTTATAATATAAATATATTAAAATTGGGTATTGATGTTATTTTGATATTATTCTGTGTATTATAGTTTCTGATATTTTTAAATATTTTTTAAGATTTTTTTAAATTATTTAGAATTAATTATTTTTTTGACTCGAGTTAGACACGAGTCAACTTTTAATTACGAGAATGCCACTCTTTACCCTTGCCGCCGCCGCCGGCCCGGTCGGCGGCGAGTCTCGCGGCGGCGATGTCGGAGGATGTCGGCAGCCCGGTCGGACGAACAATCAGCAGCCCGGAGCAGCGGCGAGTCGGCGGCGAGTCGCGGCGATTCGTGCGTCACAGCCCGATTCGGTCCGGCCACACTTCGGCGGCGACGTTGCGAGGTCGGCGGCGAGGTCGGTAGCCCGATCGGCGCCGAGCCCGGAGTCGGGGAGCACGACTGAGGGCAGAAACGGGGCGGCGGCGGGCGGGCGGGCGGGCGGACGAGCGGCGGCGGGCGGGCGGACGAGCGGCGACGGGCGGGCGGACGAGCGGCGACGGCGTGGGGGGAGCGGGTTTGATTTTAGGTTTTTAAAATCCAAATTACCATTTTACCCATGCTTAAATAATTTAATAAAAATCATACCTAGGGTATTTTAGTAATTTCATTAAAAACACCGATTCCGATTTAAATCGGCCGATTCCGATTTTGCGTTAAATCGGTTGGAATTGGCCGAACTCGGCCGATTTCGAGGCCAATTCGGGCGACCGACGTCGAACGGATCGGCATCGCGCCGATCCGATTTAAATTGGCCGATTTAGCACGGAATCGGCCGATTCGTGTAACAGAGGGCTAGCCCATAGGAGATTAGGTGCAGATGAGATAAATATTATATATGATAAGAAAAAATAATATGAAGTGCACTAACATTATTGTTGTAAAAGAACACGGTTGTTTGTGCCCTCTTATATGTGAAGGAGTTGGACACCACAACTAACACATATTGCAAGCCAACAAGAATGGTTGAGCTGCATTCGTTGAACTTAACTGAATGACGCAAAGAAATGTTGAGAACTCCATTTATGGAGTTAGTGGAGATGCATGATATGTATTTTTCAAGTGTTGTAGTCCATCAATTAATTGAAAGATGGGTATACAAAAAAGTTATTTGAAAGTGGGAGACATTCTAATCTCTTTCACTGGTTAAAAAATATGGGCACCCGTATTCCAAGGTTAAAGGGAAAGTGACAATCTACATTAGAGAATGACCTCTTTGAAAAGGAGCAGATGATTGCCAATAACATTTTGAAAAAGTTGAAGGATGTGATTGAACAGGAGGGATCAGATGTGAGAAATGTAGTTCGGTTATACATTGCTTTCATATTTGCTACGATGTTATTTGCCAAGAGCAACTATATATGCCCCTATATATGCAGTGCATCATTTATAATACAGGTATTTATTATGTGTTTTTTATTTGTTCATATTGATTTATTTGACATATTTTGTAATCAAGTCTATGTATTGTTTTGTATATGTATCCAGATTTGGTTTTCAGATCACAGTAAATTGTGGCACATCCCATTCCTTAATGTAAGACTACTAATGAGACGGTGGTGTGGATGTGTCCCCACACTGCTAAAGGATTAAGAAGGAAAATAGAATGGCCGCAAAGGACCAAAATAAAGTACGAAAAAAATGTACTTATAAGATGAATGTGTACTATGACGATATTTTTCTGCGATTAAGACCAGAATAGGTACATTTTATCATATTATTATAAGAGAGCAAGTGTTAAATGAATTATTAAACCAATTTGTTGAATGTTCTAGGTTATAAAAGAATATAAAGTACCCGGTGGGAAACATGGAAGGGAGGCCGGATTAAGTGGGCATAATCCACTTGAGATTCAGAAGATTTGACAGCTAGAAAGGGAAAACAAAAGGTTGAGGTCACTCGGTGATAACCTAGAAAAGAGACTAACCAAAATGGAAGAGAGGCCGGATTAAGGAAAGTCAACGGTAGATGACTAATTGGTGGAAATGGGTTTGACCAGAGCAAGTTCGATACCAAAATGACAGTCAAAATAGTGTTTGATTCTTAGATATGTTTGCAATCCATATCATATATGTTATCAAATATGAACGTGAAGAATGTTACCTATAATTGAGTAATGTTTCATGGATTTGTTAATGAGGTTACTATTATATAGTATATATGTTGGTCTATATGGTACCAAATACACGTACCGGGATTTTCCATTTTCAGTTCCACACCATAGGGATAACATCTGACATGATACGACTTGATTTCCAAATATTTTTTCAAGAATAAAATCTTTTGCCTTGAAACACTTTTTGTAGTTGGGATTTGCCTTATATTGATGCATTATGTACTGCCTAATCTGGAGGGTAGTCACATGAATCCCTTCATTAAACAAACCTATACTTTTTTTCTGCTATCTACTCAGAAGTACATTTTTTGTGGCCTTTATCCAACTTCGAATTCCCACACGCGTCCTCTCCACAATACTTGCTTAACAACACATGATCTTCATCCATGCGAGTTGTTTCCTTCCGCGTGCATGCCCAATCTTTGCAACAGAATACCTTGTTCTTTTGCATTCTATCACTTGATGCTCATAATTCGGGCAATGCACACATATACTAGAGCCTTCTTAATGTCGTTCATACCTTGAAAATTTACACCCTCATGTAATATGTCGGTTTTTTGCTAGCACGGGACCCTCCAATGCACAAAATGCATATTCTTATCAATAGGATCCGTCTCCCACCAATTGTTCTCTATTAAAACAATTTTATCATTGTTGTCCTCAATACCTCCAACTATTTGTAACTCATTTCCACTATAACCTTCACTTTTGTCTGATCTTATATATTCCACTTCATCTTCACTACAATATAATCAAGAAGTAAGGTTAACGTCAAGTATCATTTCAAGTGAAGAAATTCAAATAGATTAAACTGTGTACATATGTAGACATCACATACATTTTAATTGATGGAGTAATTCTCTGATCATCCCAACAATCATCATCTTCAAGGTTCATATGGATATCTTGCATGAGACCTTCATTGGTTAGGTACAATTCTCCATAGCCCAACTCACTTCGTTTATCATGAATGTAGTCATCTACATCCTTCTATGTTCCTCTCGTCTCATCAACCGTTAGTGCCCCCAACGCATGCACCTACAACTATTTTTTTAGATTCACTATGTGAGATCCCTCAATTTAATCTCATATTTAATATTTATTGAGATAAAATGTTGTTTATAAGTGAAAATGAACTATAAATCTTCAACTTGGTTAACCACCTTTTAAAAGATGGCTTAGGCCTATTACATTGCACTTTTGACTAAATTATTACAAATAATATCAAAACAACCTAATTTCGTATT
The DNA here is from genome assembly GCA_033002965.1 of Piper betle. Classification (NCBI taxonomy): domain Eukaryota; kingdom Viridiplantae; phylum Streptophyta; class Magnoliopsida; order Piperales; family Piperaceae; genus Piper; species Piper betle. Next base: position 66,287 of record JAURVB010014787.1, on the reverse strand, counting down.
AGATGGTAGGCTAGATTAAGGACGTTGGCTAAATAATTAGTCACTGGAAGAAAAAGAGATGGGCTAGGGCTAGCTAAGGGTCAATTGTCGAAATTTTGAAAAATAAAATTTTCTAAAATAGGCGGATTGTTAAATCCTGCATGTAATACCTACTTAGATAAGATTTTGTTTATTAGTTATAATAGATTATAGACCTTTAACTTTGTTAACCATATTTGAGAAGTTGACTTATGCCATTATATTATACATTAGGTCGGGTCGCTACACACTAACATTCATTGTGATGTCTCCCTCAGCCCGTCTTATCATCATGAAACAAAATTTATTGATCAATATGTGCACATACACAACCATGTAGAATTCATTTGATCATTTTGCCATATTTTATAAAAAATGTATAATATTAATATTATATATCATAAATGATAAACAACAATAATATATCATTCAATATTACAAACGTACCCATCTACAACGTAATAGTTATCACATGCCTCATCATTCATGCCACCGAATTCTTCGTCGCTATCTGATAGATAGATCAAAACATCTCTATTATAAATTATGACAAACTTAATAAAATCAAACTTCAACAATTGAGAGAGATATTACTGATAATTCCCTTATGCCCTCGTCTTACCCTTCTTCACAACTACATCTTCTATCATAGGTTCTTTGTTAACATTATGACTCAATTTTGGGCCTCTTTCATTGTTGTCCCAGTATTTCATTGCATAGATTATCAATCTATTTAAAACTTTATTATCCACAAACGTCATTAAACTTTATCTATCCTCATCATCCTTTGTCCTGTACACCTAGGCAAACAGGGCAAAATAACTTCCATTCAAACTCTCAAAGCATTTTGTCAAGAAGGCCAGAAAATTTTATAAACCTTTCAACTATCAGCCACGTATCTTTTCCCCCAACAAAATCAAGCCCATTAATTTCTCCATTGAAAAATAAATTCAACGGTTCCTGGTAATGACTTCATCACTGCTACAAAATTTAATACAATCAAAAAATAATTAATATGCATATATCTCACATCATCTCATTTATTATAGAAAGACAATTGATTACAAACTCACAATATGTTATTAATTAAGTCATTGCAATACCCACCAACCAACCTTAAAATGCATTAAATACCAAGTTACTTGACCGGATAAGAAATCTTTCTTCCATACATACACGGACAAAAAAAACTAAAAGATTAAATCTTATGATGGAAAAAGATAGGAATGATGGACTCACAATCGCCGTCTAACAGTGGTTCCTACCGACCATGGGTGTCCTCCAAACCGTGGTTGATTCTGTTGCCCTTAGCTTTCAACCCACTGCGCCACTAGCACCACCTCCCACCCCTTTCCTACCGATGTTGAACACCACACCTCCCTTCTTCCCTCCATTTTCCCCTCCCCCTTCTCTGTCCTGTCCCATCATGAACGTCCCACCCAAAATCCCAACCCAACCCACCCAACTTATCTTCTTTGTAACGTAGAAAACCCTGGACACCCTTCTAATGGTAATGAATCAATCTTTAAAGTCAATAAGCAACTTAGTACATTTTATGGTACAGTAAAAATATTAATCGAATAATCAGTTCCCGACAATATCTGATTAATAAAGCTCGGATCAAGCCAAACTAAACTAAACCAAGTCGAGTCAATCAAATGGTTAAAACCCCGGGTGTAGCCCGGGTTGTACAACCTAATAAGTATTGTGATCGGTGGCGTTTAAAGTGTCATCATTAATATATACTTTCTCTACAATATGGCATCAATAGTACTTGCATATTTCATAAGATAGAAATTATAAGTTGCATAATGAATATTTATTTTTGACACATAAAATAGTACAAAAGTGAGCATACAATGTGTACTTTAAATGATTATATAGTCCACCTATATTACTAGTTATCAAGCTGATAAATAAATATTTTAGAAATATACCATTAATTGTATTGTAGGTGTCATATATATGACATTTACAAGGTTTATACAATGTCAATGAGTATACTATTTATTCCTTGCACATACAAAATAATAAAAAAGGGGCTCGGTATATACACTTTATTTTACAACATAGTCTATCTATATTATCAATTAAAATATTTAAAAATATATTATTCATTGATGACATATAAGAAAGACTAAGAAAGACGGGAGGGGGGAGGAGGGGAGGGGGAGGGGGAGGGATTAAATATTGGCAGTAAAAACTACTCATAGAAAGGGGAAATAGACGAGAGGTGTGGGGGAAAGGGATGGTGAGGGGGATAATAATCACCCAAAAAGGAGGGAGGAACGGCTATGACAACTCAATGGTAGCGGCAACGGCAATAGCGACAGTGGTGTTAGGGTGGCAACGCCAGCGACAACGATGGTGGAGAAAACTCTTCTCATGTTCATCTCATATAGGGTTTGTCTCTAAAACAAATTGCTCCTTTCACTAACCCAAATCTATATATATTAAATTATTCTCAACCCAAACCAAACCCATTATATTTCCTAAGTAAACCAAATCTCTCCCCATGTTAAAATACTTTTGTAAGGCATTCCAAGCAGTGTCAAACCTTTAATATTATAATATCCTCAAAAATTAAGTTAATTCCACAACCAATACCTACCAATTAAAGATTAAATATATTAGTGAGAACATGTTTAAGATTTTTAACTTGTTTAATAATTTTTAAAGAGATGACTAAGTTCATCAATTTATACTAATTGGGTTGGGCCATTAAAAATACTTTATCCCCCTCCCTCACATTATAAGTGATATTCTCTCCCTAAATCATAATAAACTATAATTGCTCCTTCCCACAAGTAAATGTCTCATTAATACATTCCTACTTAATGTACAAATTTTAATAAATATTACTTTGTTTGGGGTTTATATTTAATTATAAATTTTATTTATTGATGTTTGTTAGTCCATTGGTGATATTTCCCTCAACATGATCAATTAATAATCATCATGTTCATCACCCTCGTGCTCCCAATAAATTGAGGTTGGACTATAAATTTTTTATTTCCATTTCATCTTGGTCGTAAACCATATTAATACTTAGTTCCAAAATTTTCATGTATTTTTTTATTGTTTCCATCCAAGTTGTTTTCGGCTTACCCCGTCCCTTTTTCGAATAATGACAAAATTACATAATATATTTCTTTACAACCGTATCTAAGAAATGTTTTTGCACAAGTCTAAAGTAGCGTAATTTGTATATACACATTTTCTTTTCATTGGGTGTGATCTCTCATTGTGGTAGTATAGTATGAGTTGGTACTCAATCCTTGAGAGTCTTACAAGATATCTATCTTAGCATACACATCTAGTCTACTTTCATTTTATCAATTTGTCTTCATTTTATAGCCCAATATTTAGTCTCATAAAATACCACCAAGATGATATCAATCTCATAAAATTTATCATTTAACTTAATAAGAATCCGTTTATCACAAAGTACCCCTGATATTGCTCTCCATTTTAGATATCCAATTGCAATCTTACAATTGACATTCTCATCAATATCCTCAGTTCGCATCTATCATAGAGTAAGTGTTTAAAATGTCTTTTTTTAGGATAACTCGTGATTCTCTAAATGAATAAAAGAATCCTCTCTCCTTCCAGCCCATCTGTGCTTCTAATATATCTCCACATAATCGCAACTTACTCTCTACTCCTTTTTATCAATCAATACCATATCATCTACAAAGAGCATGCACCAGCGTTTTAACAGTTTTAAAATTTTTCTAGCATTTTAGCATACACTTGGAATCGAGGCTTGGATTGGGTGAGATGAAGCGAAGCGTGTGGCGGGACGGTCTCGGCGCCAACCTAACCATAAAATGTAAGTAACTAATTAATTAATTATCGAATTTGATGTTCTCTCTTCATTTGGTAACTGTCCTAGGCTTCAATCAAAGTATCCACCTTAAACGTGTTGGATATAAATTTCATGGCGAGGATGATCCATGCCCAGGGTGCGCATAGACCATCCCGCCGCATGAAGCGAAACGTCGGGGAGACGAGGAGGCATAAAGAGAAAGAAAAGGCGGTACCTTTATATCGTCCTCGGTGGCCGCCGCATGCTTATTCCAACCAAGACCTCGCATCACTCGGAGCATTGTGTCAACCTTGGCTTGCATCACTTTATTGCCGCCTCCACCCTCGCGGCTATTGCTCCCCTCCCTCATATTTCACTTGCCACTATTGAGACTGTCCCCTTCTCTCTTGCTCTGAGGAAAATAGAATGGATTTAAAGAAGAAGAAAGGAACCGATTGTGTTAAATTGCGAGACGCCTCAAAATTAATCTACAGCCTAATGAGAGGGTTAATTATCTAATCTCAAAATTGAGAATGCGATCGGTCTAAATAAGCAGCCATAATCCCCTCCTATACAGATGTCAACATAATCAGAAAACAAATTGCTTATTTATCTATTTATTGCATAATAACTCCTCCAACAAATACCGCCAGTATATCTAATTTCCCAGTAATTGTTCCGTAAAAACAAGCAGATGGCTAGGAGAAGACCCTGTCTTGTTTTATTATTATTATTAAGGTACAAATTATAATTAGGGTTGTTTAAAGCTTAATTAAATTTAATTGGCTCGGTATTCGACTAAAAAAAATTCGATTTGAAACTTAACTCGATATCAACTTACCTGAATTTGAGTTTGTACCTTCTTAATTTGATTTGATTCGAAATTTGATATTTTTGTAAATAAAAAAAATTTAGATTATGTTTATCTTAATTTTTTCTCACAGTTATAATAAAATTATAAAATATTATTATATTATAATAATTTAAATATAAATATGAATGATTAAATTATCTTTCATGTATAATTATATCAAAGTTGAAATATTTTAATTATAAATTAAATTTTAATATAAATTATACAAAAATAAAATACATTAATAAATATAAATCAAGCTGGATTCGAATCAACTCGGATGCTTATTAATTTAACTCAATCTTAAAATCAAACTAAGAGCAAAACTTTGGCTCCACTTTGGATAATTATAGCCCTCGTAAGTCCAACATTTATCATTCCCCGCCCAAATTTTCAAATTTAACACCAGAGAAGTACACCCCTTCCAAAGAGGCGCCAAAAAAGAAAAGATATAGCAAGCTCTGGTGCGGCCGTCGCCGAAGCTCCCTCGCAGGCTCCGGCGAACTTCGCCGTATCTCCGACGCCGATGGCCTCGAGATAGCCCCTGCCCAACGAGCTCGGCAACACGACGGAGCCGGAGGAGGAGACGACTGCGCTGCAGCGGAAGCTGACGCGGCGGGTGAGCTTCGCCGTCATCACCTCCGTCCATGTATTCGATCGGGATGAGGACTTAGAGATGCCCCCCGACCCCAAGCCCGGGATCTTGGTGGCCGACGGCGGGAGGCCAGTGGATTCTTCCGGCGACTCCGCCGATACGGGTGATAGCGGCGATTCGAAGGATTCGTCGCGGTGAGATGATGGGGCGGAGGACGGGGACGATGAAGAGGATGAGCAAGGTTGTTCGTGATGAATTTGGAGCTTTCGTCACCTGGGAGTGCGGCAGGCTCGGCGACGTCGAGTGAAGGCATGCCCCTTGCCAATTTTTTCTGTTTGCTTGTTGAAATATAGCACTTCTGGTTTTATTTGTGGATGTTAGAACACTTTAAAACGGCTAGTGAAAATGGAAGGGTGATTTGGTTGTGGTCTAACCTGAAGATGAAGAATTAGATGAGGAAGGAGAAGAAGAAGAGAAATGAGGCGAAAAAATATTTCGTTTCAAAGGAGCAGACCGACATTCAAACTGATAATACCCGAGTTTTATATGCAGCCCAATTCCTACCAATATCCTGGAGTTGCATTTATAAGAATATGACAAGCCAATGTTGTAGCTAAGAAATTGAGTTTCATGTTTTTAACATCTCTGAACGCTAAACCTCACTCCTTTTTCGTCATAGGGATTGACTTGCCTACGAGAGCTCAGTGACAGTCATTTTTCACATTCAATTAAAGTTCAATCAATATTTTTTATAATTGTTAATGCAATTTTTTTCATGGAGTTTGGACAATTGGTTTCTTAAAATTGCTGGAGCTTTTAATGTTGTATTTCTGAAATTGCTTGTTTTGGTGTAGAGGACTTCTTTGGACCTGTTTCAACTAGTTTTATTAGGACTGGGCGGTTATCCTCGGAGTCAGCCGTTTCACATGATGATCACGATGTTACTTTAGACTCAACAGCATTTTCGTTGCATTATCACAGTCTTGCTCACTCGGAAGATTCATTTAGAAATTTGAGTAGTCATTTGAAGTCTCCAGGCATCACAAGACGGAGCCCATACGGGAAGGCTTTATCTGGTGGATCTATTTTGGAATCACCTACAAGTTCTAGGGTTCTGACAGGGATGAAGAGGTCAAGTCCTCTTCATGTTTCTGATGGGATATCTACGGGTGGTAAAAGCTCGAATGACATGAGCCTAATTGTTGATAATCCCGATCGATATAATTATGGGAATTTTTCTCCGAGGGTGAGCGAGCTATTAGCTAAATCTCGAGCTCATTTGAACCTTAAGTGGCCATTAAATCAAAGAAGTCCAACTCCCTCAAAATATGCTAGCTGTGAAAAGAAGTTTATTCCCATCAATTAGAGAGCAAGATCAATTTCCCCTCTTCGAGATGATGACCGTGTGGTTGCTTCAGGAGGACATTCACCTAGTGCTCTATTGTTCAATGATGTCAGTCATGGTCTTGGTCTGCATTTACCGGACAAGAAAGGAAAATCTCTTGCAAGTGACGCTGTTGAACAACAAGTCATCTGATGGGATTGAGGCACGGTGGCAATGATGATGAAGCACGCTGGCAACAATTGGATTTCCATTATACAGGTAATGATACTGGTATTTTACCTGAGTGTGTTGCAAGTACACCGACAGTCAAATTGATAACCACTTTTCAAGCATCATCGGTTCCAGCGAAGGAAAGCGGGGCAATGGAAGCTGATGCTCAGCACCTTAAACACTCCTTGTCTGCATCTTCCTTACGTACTAAGCGGAGAAAATTATTTCAGGAAATGACCAATTCTGATAAAGCAGAATCTCTGTTAGATTCTTGGACTGCCAAAAGTTTTCATTTTCAAGAATGAGAAGTGACTTTACTCAAACGAGAGAAAATCCTTAATAAACCGACAGTTTTCAATTAATAATAATATGGGTAAACCGCATCACCTGCTCTGGCATCCACATTTGTATATGGCGATGATTCAGGTGGAATTTTGGAATTGAAGACTCTGCAATTGACACCTGCAAAAATTATTTCGGCCGTTGAAGAACCATCTCATACCTCGGCAGTCCAGTCATCACTGGTGCTTGGTGTTTCTCCATTTGAAAGACAGAAACAGAGCTCTGGAACTCCCATTACGGTTGGCTCTTCTCCGGCTGATAATTTGGATGGATCTGGAGGGCTTCTAAGGGCACCATTTAGGACTGCCAATTCTTGAAGTAGTCCTAATCTTTTAGGCTCACACTTGTATGATACTGTTGATAAAAGAGCTGGGGCAGTTGCCTCGATCCCATCAGATACTCATTCAAAGAGTTCAGTTTTCTTGATCTCCGTGATTAAGGGAATTTAGATTGCTCTCCCATTTTCATAAAAGGTTTACAAGATGATTTGGTAACTAACAGTCAAAGGGATTCCCTTTCGGCAAAGAAATATGATGTTTTCCAGTTAACTTGCTGGAGTAAAGGAGAAGTGGACCCAACACAATTTGGTGAACAAGCTACTGAGAATGATGGGGATCTGACTGTTTCCTTGAAGTATTCTTCTCCAGTATCCTATCGACAGGAACCATTTATATTACTGGGAAAGGTGACTTGTTATTTTTCCTTTTCACTTGAAGCTGATTATCTTGTTTCTGTTGCTACCTTCTTTTGAATGAGGTCTTTTTTTTTGGTAATTTTGTCAGATTAACTTTGTGCTCCATTTCCCTAAGGCAACCTCTCTCTTGGATTTCCCCTCCCTCCCCTCCCACTCTTTTTCAGACAGTTGTTTGTGATCAGTTTCTTTTGTTGTATGTTGTGTTTGAACTTTAAAGAATTGTGATTGTTTTCATCATTTCTTTTAAGATGCTTAAGGTGTCATTCCTGGTATGCTACTGGTGTTTTTTTGGACGCTGTAATGTAGTCTTTGCATTGTCTAGATCTAGAAAATGATAGTTGAAACGGAAAGAAGCCCTTCAAAACAAGTAAATCCTAAAGCCTATGAAAACAAACTTCTACCTAAACATGACGCAAAGAGCTTTTCTGCTGTCCAATTTGAAGAGGAGGGCAAGAAGGAAGTTGAAGAACAAAGACATTCATTATCAACCCATAATGGTGTGACATGTGCAAGGATACCAGTATTGGGTGGAAATTATGTGGAAGAAAGAGAATGGAGTGCCACAAACCAAAATGCTGCATCTGAAGTAATTGATGGTGCTCTCCTTAGTCTTTCGGAAGAATCTAATCTTTATGAAGCAAGTGGCAATCAGCACAGCGTAACTAGTGAAACAATTGTGTGCAATTGGAAAGACGTGAGTCTTGTTTCATTTAACAAAACATTTCCTGGTTTTCACTGCAGTTGTTAAAAAGTTTTGTTTAAGTCTATCTGCAGGCCTCCTTCATATCTTTTGAGACTGACAGAGAATCTTTGTCAACATCAATTACTAAACTCAACCTGGAACAGGCGCTTTTCTTTGTCTTATGATATATGTATGAAGATCACTTGAGATATTGCTTGCTTATCTCGATGTATTTCTCTTGCAGTTTAATAAGCTGGAAAATATGCTGGTTCTATTTGTAAAAGTTAAAAAGAATGAGAAGCTTCTTGAAGAGATCCAGTTCAAGGTCTGCAATATGTGCCTTATTTTAAGTTTTGAGAGTTTGTTGGGTCAATCTCTGTTGGTTCAAAAATTGGTGCATTGCTATTTGATTCACTCTTACTTATTTTTTGTTGTCTGCAGCTAACATCAAACTGCAAGAGTAAAATTAAGTTTGAAAGGTAATTTTATTTGTGTTAATGTTTGTGGTTCATTCAAAGGAGCTGCTAAACTAGCAGAATCAGCATGAAGTGGCTTACACTCTTATTTTGTTCTTGATTAAAATCTAAATTCGATCTTAAGAGTTCAAGCTCTGTTCAGCCTGACATTAGTTCTGCTCAACATTAAAGAGGCTTGATTTTCACTTTAAAGGCAAATTTGTAAACTTTAATATTGAACTCTGATGGGCTAGTAAATTTCATGGTGATGAATTTGATGTCTTTGAGAATTTTCGTGGAAAGTTTACAAAAGTTGAACCTTAACTTTTGTTTTGGGACGTACCAATTTCAAGAAGAATTTCTCTCAATTTGTCAAAGATATTCACATCTTCTGAGACTTTGGATGTGCTATGTTCTATCTTACTGGTAGAAAGAACCGTGCTTAAGATATGTGATTTTTACTGAGACCATTTTGTGGCACAGGTCAATTAAAGCAAGATCGTTGTTGCACAAGCTTATGTGTGAAAAGGCGAAGTCATTTATACTTAAGACAAAGAGAGACAGAGTAACTGTAATCATTTGATTTCAAGCTTTAGATGCTTGTTAAAATTTAAATTGTATCTGCCACTAACTAGCTTTTTCTGGTTCTTTCTATTTGCTGCAGAGCAGTTGAATAAAGAGCATGAGATGTTTCAGTCCTTGAAAACCATTCTTGTTCAGCGTAGGCAAAAACATGCTGCTATAGAAAATCAGATTGTGGAAGGATCAGTTCTGGTTTCTTCTGATCTAAATGCAAAAATGAAGGTTAAGCAAGTTTTATTTTATATGTTTACTTGATAAAAGGAAATGATTTGTATAAATTGCGGTCTTTTCTATGTACTTGCTTGAATGATTGGCTTGTATAATGTGCTGTTGTTTTTACATGCTTATTTGAAGTTTGATCTATGCATAATGCTGAAACGAGTTAGGAAATATGATACGCATGTCGTTCTTATCATCTTTGTCTTTTACTTTTTTAATTACTGGATAGGCCTGGATTGGCAACAGCAATTTTGCACCGTTAATTGACTGCTTTTGTTGGGCAACGAAACAACATTAAGCCAGAAACAAAAGGGGGCAAGTTTGTGCTTAGGATTGAATTTCACATTGTGGCTCTAATCTTTTAGACTTCTCTTCATTATGTAATTGACGAGTTTGTTTGTTTTTTTAACTTCTTCTTCTTCTTCTTCTCCTTCTACTTCTTCTTCTTCTTCCTTTTCTCATTCTGTCTTATATCTTTGATCTGTGGACTTTTTTTTTCTGAAATGGTCTTCATGTTGAGCGGTTTGTTCAGATTTGTGTACCTTTTGGGGATGTTTTATGACTATCCATCTGATATATCCAGTGAACATCTTGGAATTTCCTCAATGAGTGAGGAATCGCTGTGGAGCGGAATCTGGGAAACTTGCTTGAACTCTTTCCTTCGTCATGGAGTATAAAGGACAGCTCCTTCACTGAGGAGATTGTCTTGCATATTGCTGACCATGTACAAAAGCAGACTCATTCCAGGAATATCCAAAGATACTACAGGTTCTTTTAGTAATGCTTCTGCATAGCTTACCTTGAAGTTTTTTGAATGAAAAGATTAAGGCATAACAGGAGCTATGAGGTTTGGCATGTAATTCTTTGTTTTGGTGTTGATGTGCTGATTAAGAGTTCAACTAGGTATTGCATTATGCAGGTTTGCCTGTGCTTATCACAAAACTTTATGTTTGTTAGGGCTCATCTTAAGCATCTGAATCTCTTCATGTGATAGATGTTATTCTGTGCCATTTCTACCTAGAAGACTAGCCCTTTTAGAATCGAGGAAAAATCACAAATACACTATGAGTATATGGCTTACACACTTTCTAGTGTTACTGATGTAGTCTTATCTGGTTGATTTCTATAAGTCATGGGAACTGTGTGATGTCAAGAAGAAGAATGGCAGTCTGAACATTGTTCTCTGCTACGGTGGTTTCCTCTTCCAAAGGTTTCAGCTTTCCCTACTTGCATTTTACTTATTTAGAATGAGCATCTGAGTATTATTGGATTTGTAAAATGATAAATTATATGATCAATGCCGACCTTGTGAAGGGAGTCCATGGTAGTTTCTGAACTGGATTCACTTATGCTTTTACCAATTATGATATGCGTTGGAAATTTGGTAAATTGCAATGTTTTGTTTGGGGCTAAAACTTGGACATTGTATAATTTATTCATTTCACTTTGCTGCTATGTGGCTGCAATTTGTGGATCAATATGTATGTCTTTTTCTTTTTGGATTTAATTAAACGTTCCTCTTTCTCCCTGTTTTTCCATCTGGTTTATCATACCTTTGGCTCCAGCTTCAGAAATAATCTCTTCCTGCATGTTGAATGATGTAGACATCCTGAATTTGGTTTTCCTTCATCCATGGATTGATTTAGTTCTTTTTTTGTTGTCCTATGGCATGTCTTCGTTCTACAGAGGTTCCCTAATACAAATGCATTGGTTGCATTTGAATTTATTTTCCATCATAAGAGCGATCATATGTTTCCTCATTGGAGTGGCATCAAGCATGGCATTCAGGTACTTCGTTGTATTTTCTTTGTTTACACTTTTCAGGTATTTTGACTGACAGATAGAGCTATCATTACATTTGCAATAGCTGTGTAGGTGAACATTTTTTTGTTGGCAAACCTCTTGGATGGTTTGGATGAAATACGGAGAGCACAAATTGATTTGCCTAACCTCATTGATTCTACTTTCCATTCTTCTCATGGTTAGCTCCTCCTCGACTGCAAGATTCTTACTGCCAAATATATCAAAGTATTTTCCTTTTGATGGATATTGACACAAAACAACAGGCTGACTTTGCATTTTTTATTTTCAGCTGATCAACTTAACTTGCAACTGTATTTTATTGACTTCAAAACTGGAAATATGGAGAATTTTATCCTAGAGATGAGTGACGGAAATGGCGAGCCTTTTCATTCCTTTGTTCTTTGTGATTTTCCATGTTGGTTTCTTTTTCTTAGTCATCAAGAAAGATGTACTTTTGAAATGATGTTAATTTCACCAATGTGGTATTGTGTTCATGATGATCAAACTCAATAAAGTTAAAATTGAATTTAAAACTGTAAATAACAAAAAAGTCTTTCTTTATGTTTTTATAAGTTAGAAATTTTGGGAAATTGGTAGAAGAAAATTAGAGATGCACTTCTTAGCTCTTTGTGTACCCTGGGCTTTCCTTGGTGAGAAAAATGACCCTGGAAATTCATGCTTTCATCTAGAAGCAAGTTGGACTTTTTGTCACCGATGTTGCAATTGCAGGCAACTATATATATTTTCCCAAAGCATAGCATCTGTTGAAGTGACCTTTAATTTTAAAAAATAAAGGATGATAAGTTTGTTGGATTGTTGTCTCTTTTTTCTTACAAAGATTATTATATAATGCAGTGCTAGCAAATTTAAAACATTAAGTGCTGGTGATCTGTCATTTTTATTCATATCTTTAGATCGTCAGTTTTCACATGGAGAGGTAACTTGGTGGTTTATAAAATTCTTGCTGTTGATTCATCATTGCTTGGAAAGAGTGTAGAGGATGATAGGTTCGGCTGTGCTTGCAACTAATCTTAATCCGTTGTGGTGGGTAAAGTTAACCCAGGTCCTTATAGTATTTAACTCCATCTTATTTAGCTCTTGACATAGGGTTTACGGCCTTGCATTTCATGCTCCAAAATGGGTCCCTGTTTTGACTAATTATTTATTTTTCCTTGATGAGCGAAAACAGTAATTGTTAGAAGCTTTTTTAATGGGTACTTGTGGCACTTTATAATTGACGAAATAGGAGTTCGGGGGTGTAAACTTGCTTTGGATAATTCAGAATTTTGTCATTTTTTCTGTGGCAAATTTCTATTGTTGAGGCAATCAATATACTTGGAGAAAATGAGTCAGTGGTATTTTGTATTTTTGACAGTGGTGTCTATCCTTCTGAGATCCTACCATCGCAGCTGCAAATTCAGTTCTTGGGATTGGATGTATCATCTTCATCCGAAATATTGAATGTTGTTGGGACTCTAGATTCTGGCCCCTCTATGATTTTCAGATTCTGTAGTTGGTGGAAACATGTAGCGGGTGGCTTTGATTTTGGACTGGTGCGCTCTTTTGGTATATGATTTCGTGAGTGACCTGCCCCTTTGTTACTTCTTGAGCCTGCATGATTGTAGTACAAACTTCAACTTCATCCATACAAACGGTTTTTGTATCGATGTGATATGCTCCTTTCGCACTGGTCGCTGTGGATGGATGTCTGGCTTGCAATATCTTGGGCAACAACAAAAAATATATAACGATATCTTTGGTCGTTCTCAACGTTTGTCATTTTGCTTCCCACCCCACACGAGTAACTTGTGTTCGTCTTCATTTTTCGAAGAAAACCTTTTAGTGTAGATAATATGATTCGGTTCAGGGGCATTAAAAGAATGAACATAAGAAAAAATTAGTCGCATCCCTGATTATTCAATTTATGGATGATTATTCATTTTAGAGAAATATTAGTATCAAGTGATTATTCAGCTATTGCTCGTATTTGAATTACCCATGGTTTTAAATATTGTATTGTCTTTGTAAAATCTGGGTTTTTTTATCAAAAGAAATATAGTATTTTAACCCTATTTTATTCAATATATATGAATCACAAAAAATATTTTTAATTCCTAATAAATATGTTATTTATAATTTTAAAATCCAATTGGACCTTGTTGAACGAAATACAACTTATATCAACTAGAAAGCTTGTTAATTATATGATGGTAATTGATACTCACTGTATTTAAAACTTTGGTCTTATTTTATTCATTTTCAGGTGTTTGTTTCCCGCCGATCTTAATCTCAAAATGAAAGCTCCTTTTGCAATTAACTAGTATTGCTTGGTTCGGGGACAAATTACAACACAAATAAATAAGCAACAACAACCTGCATATATATAGATATGTATATGTATATGCAAAACTCTTGTCTAGCCATATATTTTGGAGACTAATATAATACAGGAATTAGACACACAACAGGGATCTTTATGCATTAGTACCAGGCTGCAATTAGGGGCATATTTATTCATTGATTATTACGAACCATGGATTCGGATTAGATATATGATATAATCAGATATAACATAATAGCAGCTAAAATTAAGAAGAGGCGGTTTGATTCTTGGGCTGGGTAGCAACCATGTTGGAAACTGCGGACTCGGCCTGGGTCAGAACTTTCTTGGCAACGGGGGCCGCCTTCTGCATCCCCTTCCAAAAGATGGCCGTCGCAAACGAGCACTTGACGATCGCGCACGTCACGGCGACGGTGGAGGCCGTCACGAAGAGGATCCCAGCCAGGATTATGAAGATGGCGCTGGCCGTGGCAGTGAAGAAGAAGGTCATGAAGGCCAGCACTGCCACCAGCACCACCATGAGCAGCTTCCCGATGGTCACCACCAAGAGGATGCGGTAAGGGTTGCTGCCCACCCACTCAACCAGCTTGGTGATCAGAGGAGTGTAGGAGGAGATGGAGAAGGGGTTTTGAAGGATGGTGACCAGCGCCGGGGGAGTATCTTCGATAGGTATGCGGTGATGGACTGTTTCATCATATCTTGTATCATCGTTATCGGGTTTAGGCTCCCGCCGCCCTCAGCGGCGGCTTGGATTGCCTGCTCCAAGGCGTTTGCGGGGTTCAGAAGGCCGCCTGCGGCGTCCGACGCCGCCTTGGCCGCCTCTCCCACGGCATTGAGAGGGTTGAGACTGGTGGCAGCCTTGGCCGCCTCTCCCACCGCATTGAGAGGGTTCAAGGCGCTGGCCGCCTGCGCAGCTTGTTGTATGGCGGCCGCAGGGTTGAGCAGCGAGGAGACGCCGCTGTTCGTTGCCGAGTCCGTCGACGGTTGTGCTCCGGTGGCAGCCTTGGCCGCCTCTCCCACTGCATTGAGAGGGTTCAAGGCGGTGGCCGCCTGCGCAGCTTGTTGTATGGCGGCCGCAGGGTTGAGCAGCGAGGAGACGCCGCTGTTCGTTGCCGAGTCCGTCGACGGTTGTGCTCCGGTGGCAGCCTTGGCCGCCTCTCCCACTGCATTGAGAGGGTTCAAGGCGGTGGCCGCCTGCGCAGCTTGTTGTACCGCGGCCGCAGGGTTGAGCAGCGAGGAGACGCCGCTGTTTGTTGCCGAGTCCGTCGACGGTTGTGCGCCGGCGGCGAGAGGGTTGAGACTGGTGGCAGCCTTGGCCGCCTCTCCCACTGCATTGAGAGGGTTCAAGGCGGTGGCCGCCTGCGCAGCTTGTTGTACCGCGGCCGCAGGGTTGAGCAGCGAGGAGACGCCACTGTTCGTTGCCGAGTCCGTCGACGGTTGTGCGCCGGCGGCGAGAGGGTTGAGACTGGTGGCAGCCTTAGCCGCCTCTCCGACCACGTTGAGAGGGTTGAGAAGCGAGGGAGCGGCGCTGGTGGACGTCGCCGATTGCGTGTTGGCCGCTTGTGCAGCCTGCTGCACCAAGTTGAAGGGATTCAGATTCATGCTTCTCTTTTTTGGTTAATTAATTAATGACCTCAAGAAGAAGAACACGTCTGGCGACATTGCTCAGGTTAGTTTGCTCATATATAGGAAGGAAGATGGTGGAGAAGGGAAGCATATTGTTTTTTGATTGATGTTCCAATTGGCAATGGCGAGTATCGGCGGCATGAATTGGCATGTCCCGACATTTCACTTCAACCGGAGCTTTCCCCAAAACACATGATTCTACATGCATCCCGGTGTTTGGTGGCATTCCACTGTCGTCAATATATCTATCGCCCATTTTTATGCTACAGCCGGACGGACGATTTCTTTTGTTTTTTTCCGCATTTTATCGGGTTCGTGTGCTAATAATGATTTTATTCAAAACAAACTCAAAAAACAATCACCTACATGCATCATCACTAATCACTTTTCATAAAAGATAAAACTTCAAAAATTTTCTTGGGTTTGCTTTTTTTTTTGCGTTAGAAAGAAGTCATCACTTCTCAAGGGCTCTCATGTTGGCATGATAATGGTAGGCACCGCGTTCTTATTTTCCTATATTGATTTAATTTTTAGACATTCAAACTCGAAAATGTGAGAATTTTTCTCGTGAAAGATCGCCCATTGATCAGTAGCAAAAGGTTTGGAAAATCATTATGCAGTTAAACGGAAAGGTGCTTGGGAAAAGGGAAGGTTGGCTTGGCTCCATCAAATGATCAAAACAAGGTTTAGTCTGCTTTGTATTGCGACATATATGTTTGAGCTTTATAACCTTCATTCGTGGCTGTTTGTTCCATAAGGCT
Source organism: Piper betle (assembly GCA_033002965.1). Classification (NCBI taxonomy): domain Eukaryota; kingdom Viridiplantae; phylum Streptophyta; class Magnoliopsida; order Piperales; family Piperaceae; genus Piper; species Piper betle. The sequence continues at coordinate 49,950 of JAURVB010014787.1, read as the reverse complement.
AGCAGTTTATGCTTTAATTTAATATAAGTTTATATAAACTATGTGTTATAAGAGTTATCGAATTTTTAAATTTAGTTTTGTTAATTTTGATTTTATAATCTTAATTTAATGTATTAATTTGGCTTGCAAATTTTCATTAGATACATTTGGATATTCATATGCTCATATTTCAATTTTAAATTTGATATTCTATTTTAAATTATTAAAGTATATTTTTCATTAAGATTAATCTTTTTTGCGTACATTCTATTTCATATTGTTTCTCAAAATAATATTTGAGAAATATTCATTATTTCAATCGCTTGTTTCTTAATTATTTATCAATGTATTTACTTGAAAGTACTTGGAAAGTGGAAGATACCAATTAATTTTCGAACAACAAGGAAATTTTTAACATTAAATAATTTCACATTCACTTTTTAATTGTATATCTTTTCTTTATTTTTCTTTTATTAAATATTCATGAAAACTACGTTGAAACTCATCATTTTTAATAAAAAATAATTAAATGCATAAGTATTATTTTATATAATTGAATGATAATTAATTTTTTTCTCAATAATTTGTTAATAAATTTGAAGAGTGCTCATGGCACATGTTTTTAGCTTAGTATATATATATATAAAGAGGCGTTGCAATAGAGTGTCATTTCATTTGTGAGCGTTCTCCAATTTTTGGGAGAAGGGGTCATGAATTGTTATGATCTAGTGGAAACATGCATGCACAGTTTTGTTAATTGAGCGAAGAAAACGAAACGGCACGCCACTGGTTTTTGGGTCTTCTTTCTTTTTTAAGTCTTAATTGGTGATCTGAGCTTTCAATGGTGCATCAGTTCATACCGTTTTATTGCAATCCACGTGTAGTTCTAATTGAATCCATTTTTTAGATGTGCCACAATGTGTGTAGATTGTAGCGGAATAAGTGATTCACGTTTTTGCTATCTCGTCTCTATTTGTTAGTACGTCGTTGTTTAGTAAGTTGTGGTTGGGTGTTAGGTAGCTAGCTGCGATTACAGCACCTACCTTCAGATAAAGGTCATTTTTTCTTTCCTCTAAGCTAGCTTAGAAGTGGCCGACAATTTTTTATATTAATTTTTTTCTAACGATCTTCATTGCTATTATAAATTACATTAACGCGCGGCTCCATTTATTTTGTGTTGAGCTTTGTTTATCATGTGCTATTCTTTCTCTTTTATTTTCCCCAAGCTTGTGCTGTTCTCATCATCAAGTATTAGAGAGTTGGGCTTTGGGCCTCTAATTGTTTAAGATGGCCCATTGAAGATAACCCAATTATTAGCTATTGTTTACCCATTGCTCGATCAATTATAATAAATGACTTTGACTATGTGAACACGGGGCATAGATAGATAGGGCTGCTAATTGAACGAGCAAGCTCGTGAGTATTTAGTGTTCAGCTCGGCTCGACTCGACTCGAAATACGACATTTAAATGTTTGAGCTCAAACTCGACTCGAACAAAGTCGTATTCAACTTGACTCGATTCAACTCGGTTATAAATCAAATTCGACTCGATAAAATAATATAGTCTTTAAATTATATTATATATATATATATAATATAATATAATAACAAAGAAATGAGATAGTTGAGATGGTAGGTATTCAAGCTGATGACTCGATTGGGTTCGAGTACAGGAAAATTAAACAGTTTAAGTATATTTGAGCTCGAACTCGACTCGAGCAAGGCTGTATTTAACTTGACTTGACTCGACTCGACTCGGTTATAACTCAAATTTGACTCGATAAAATAATATAGTCTTTAAATTATATTATATATATATATATATAATATAATAACAAAGAAATGAGATAGTTGAGATAGTTGAGATAGTAAGTATTCAAGTTGATGACTCGATTGGGTTCAAGTACAGGAAAATTAATTAGTTTAAGTATATTTGAGCTCAAACACATAAAAAATATTAGAATCAAACTCAAGCATATATGTTCAAAACTTGTTCAATTTCGAGTCAAGTTTTGAACTATTCAAGCCGAGTTCGAATATAAGTTAAGATCGGCTCATTCGGTCATTTAACAACCCTATAGATAGATGTTACATTTTCTTCAATCTCCCCGTTAGTTAACGGATAAAGTTCACAACGCATAGCTAATAAATACTCTTTAGAGAAATTTACAATTGAATGGTGTTAATTAGATGCACCATTCGCGATTCCACGGTGGCTTATACAATTTCACAATTCATTGCTATATTTTTGCTTTATGTCGTAAATACACTGTTTTGGATTGACTTGGCTTTGGATAATTTTGTTTTTTTAATAAAAATCAAACTAAGCAACTTTTTGAACAATTTTTTATACCAAATATATTTTTTAACATTTAAAAATTATATAATGGCCGCTCCTACCGCCACTTTCGGCTGCCAAATCCGGCCACAAGTAGGCTGCCCCGACGGGAGGTGCCGGATCTGCACCTGCCTGGGCCAAAATGTGGTTGTCGTGGCCAAAACTGGTCAAGACGGTTGCAGATCAAGCCGAGGTCTGCTGACGGCCGCTCAAGCTTTTTCTTATAATTTTTTAAAAAATTATTTGTTATAAAAATATTTAAAATAACAGTTTGGTTCAATTTTTTTAAAAAATACATGGGTATTTAAGATTTTTAAAAAATACCTTTGAATCCTATATAAGCCATCATTAATTTGTGCATTATTATTAGTGCAGCCCAAAAGAGGGATCTTATTCCGAGATATATATTTTGTTGAGATTCACCCTAAACCCTAAACCATGTTTCATGTACAAAGTCAAATGCAAACTTGGGAACCACAGGATGGCCCTTAACAACTCTAACACGATAGCGGTAAAGGATGGAAGCTGCAACAGATTTCATCTGATAATAAGCAAAATCCTTCCCCAAGGAGAACCTAGGACCTCCATTGAAAGCAGCAACTTGTATGCTGCTTGTACTCCCTGGCCTCTTAGCCACCTCTCCCGCTTGTACTCCCTGCCCTCTTTCCCCCATATGCTGTCCATCCTCTACATTGTGTATACCGGGTACATGACCTTCATTCTTTTCTTCAATTCCGTCCCATCTGGAAACCTATCATTTTCAACTACCTGCAGCCATAAGTTAATATTATATGCGTTTAAGGTTAATATTGCTTGTACTGCAACAAAATACCTAATAACATATGGTATGGGTTAAAACTTTTAGATGGTAGCTAGGATTTAACAGCACCATTATATACGCAGTTGTTACTAATAAGTTAATTGATAAATATAAAAGAAATGCAACTGGGCATACCAAGGCTCCCAATAGATCACGTGGAGGAAGCTGGTAAGACCACAAACTAGTTTTTACGCACGCTTTGCACTTGGCTGTTTCCTCGACTCAGACCCGTGAGCTAGTCACACAGTGGAAGCTCTTAAACCTGTAACAGTGGAATCAAAATGAAAACTAACCACTGATATTTTCCTAGCTACTATATGTCAATTAGATAATGTTCTAATAAACATGGCCAGGTTTATCATACAAGATAATTTCAAACATTGAAGTTATATATAGAGGAGTGCTATGATGCGCTATAAGTTTTTACAGCTACCATACGCTGTTGAATGAGAGCCGTTAGATCAAAATCCAGCGGCTCTCATTCATCCTCTTATTTTTTAGATTTGTAGACCCGATTACCCGCCCGAACCGGACCGCCTGCCTGCGACTGCGCCACTGCCTCCCGCCTCCTGCCGCGGCCTCGCCCCCTGCAGGCGGCCCCGCCCCTCCACCCCCTCCCCCGCCCGACCACCGCCCGCTACCGTGGTCCCGCCCCAAGCCGGCAAGCCCCCCCTCTCCGCCACTGCCAGATCCGCGTCCCCTCTGCCCCCGCTCGTCCCTGGCTGGCGCCCCCAGCCAGGGACGAGCGGGGGCAGAGGGCGGTGGCAGAGGGGGGTGGCTGGGGCGCCAGCCAGGGACGAGCGGGGGCAGAGGGGGCGTGGATCTGGCAGTGGCCGAGAGGGGGGGCTTGCTGGCTTGGGGCAGGACCACGGCGGCAGGCGGTGGTCGGGCGGGGGTGGAGGGCGGGGCCGCCGGCAGGGGGTGAGGTCACGGCGGGAGGCGGTAGGCAATGACGCGGTCACGGACGGGCAGTTCGGTTAGGGCGGGTCGGACGGGTAATCGGGTCTACAAATTAAAAAAAATAAGAAGATGAATGAGAGCCGCTGGATTTTGATCCAACGGCCCTCATTCAACAGTGTATGGTGCGCTGCAAAAATTTGTAGCGCACCATAGTATTTCTAGCTATATATATATAGCGATAAATCAAATAAAGATATTACGAAAGGAGCATTGGATTGTTGGAAGTATAACTCCTTCACGTCAATGGGCACAGATGGGTACAATCTAAGTAACTCAGACAGAGCGGCTTGCAGATATTCCATCCTCTCCACTTCCTCGGCTCTAAAAACCAGATTAATGCCATCATCTTCATCTCGAACATTGCCAACACTACCTCCATGTTTCTCATCATCAGAAGTATTGTTCCTCGCTGCCACTATCTTCCTCAGCTCCGACAGCATCTCCTCCTCCACCGCCGGGTGACTCTCCACCAGCCAGAAAAACCAGGCCACAGCCACAGAGGAAGTGTCCCGTCCCACAAACATGAAGCTTATGCAAATATCTCTCAAGAACTTGTCCGAGTATGCCTCCCCCTTCTCATCCTTCGACCCCATGAACACTCTTAGAAGGTCAGCCCTGCCGGTAGTAATGCTAATACAACCGCTGGCCTCCAGTGATCCGAGCTCCTTCTTCCTCGTTCGGATCAACCATTCTCCAAACTCGAGCAATGTTTTGGTCGATCTCTAGAGCATCCTCTCCGGACCAACATCCAAGTACCTAATAGCCGTCTGGACGGAGGTGGGCATGATGAATCATAGCGTCGCCTTGAAGGCCCATGCAAAGAATATCTTTGGCAGGCCCAGCCGGAGGCAGCCGGGATCGACCCCTAAGGGCATGATGCACACGCTGTTGAATGTCAACATATCAACAAATTAACATACAAGCAGCGCATTTATAAGCATCTCTAATAATATAATTAAAAATGATTTATGTATAAGCAGAAAATGGCTTGTATAAGTATTAGAAGGAAGATTGATGTTGATATCAGTAAACTATGAAATTAATTTTTTTTTTTAAATTCCCCTTTATCATCTTCTTCTTCTTTCTCTTATAATAACAAACTCAAGAGCAAACTCTGCAAATCTATGTTAGCTTTGCTTTCCAAGGCTGGTCTAGCACCGGCACTAGCTGAGAGTGCACCAGCTTGACAAGGGAGGTGACGGTGAGTGCCCGAAAAGGCGTCGAGTGGAACTTGAGGCTGGCCGTCTTGTGCTGCCGGTGCCAGTTCTCGCCGTCAGCTTTGAAGATAATGTCGCTGAGGAGGTCACAGAGGTTGTTCAGAGAGGCGGTGCCCTTGGGGAAGCGGAATGATTTTGGACCAAAGGACAGACGGTCCTCAAGCTTAAAGAGAATATAAGAATAATCGGAAGATTTTAAAAGTAGACAATTCATATACCCGTTGAAAAATTTTATCATTAAACGATCATTGCAAAGGCCTCTGTTAAGTTTTCTGTAAATAATAGTGTCATCAATATGTTTGTTACTCTATGTAAAATTAAAATTACAAAGAATATCAATGAGATGCGCTGAAAAGATGAAATTATTAAATTGTTCAAGATGCCAAGGGGAAACATCAACACCATCAAAACACTCGTTGTTACTTTTAAAGCAATTGAAGTCGAACATAAAGATCCAAGGAAGTTGAATATAAGGTTTAACGGAAGAAAAATTTTGCCATAACTTTTATCTCCATTAGCATGAGTTTGAAATATAGACCATGATGAAGTAAAATTCAAAGCAATCTTGAAAGTTTAACACTGAACAATGGATAAATTGAACACTTTCTTGTAGCTTGAAAACTTTAAAAATTATAGGGTTTCATAAGATTAGAATGCAATCGAAGGAGTCTAAAGAATAATTATGCTTAATTTACCATCCTCTAATAAAACCTCTTTAGAGTTTAATAAACTTTTTGCTTTAATTTTTGTCACACATAAAACAAAGAGGGGCATATTTTATTAAATTGGTAGATTAGAGACATCCAACCTCTTTGCTTGACGGGAGAGACCGCGAGCATTCCAAACTCTTAAACTAGTCATAAAGAAAAAGAGGAGTTCCCAAGCTCCCCCTTATTTTCAGCAACCACTTTTGATTTTGAACTTCAAGTTGACTTTTTAAGATTTTTTGAATAGACTTTCAACGCTTTAAAATTTTTATGGTTTCGGGCTGATTTGTGATGTACTACTACATTCCACCAATTTTTTAACTTTTGTGATCAAAGAGAGGAAGAATCATAGTATTTTGTAGGGGGATACTTGGTTCAATGAAAAATCTGAACATCACATTATCAATAGTAATAGTCTGAACTAGAGTAAGTTGGGGATTGGCTTGAGAGGGAACCTGTTTGTCTTTATTTTACTCACTCTTTGAAGTGTAAAAACCAAAGAAGTATGCAATAGAGGGAGATCATTTTGAAAAACTTTTGAAGTCTGAACAATTTGTAATTTTTATCGTGTAGGGAAATACAAGTGTGCATAATCAAAACAATTATATTTGAAGTAAATCTTAAGCTTCCATTTATAATCTACCTTTTGGTTGAAAGATGAGTCATCATCTCACATCAACATAATAAATGTAAGACATATGAAAGTATAATCAATTTTCACATATACTCAGGTATAATCAATTTTTTGCATAAAATTATATTAGTTAAGTTAATTTAATGTTGTTCTTAATGCAAATTTAAAATGTCTATGAATTCAAAAGTTATAGAATGATCATGCTTATATTATAATAATATATTTATAAGCATCGTAAAATTTTCTGAAGACTACCGGCGTATCTCCAATGGTCGGATGTCCGAAATGAAACTGAAATCCGATATGACACGCCTTGAATGTTACTCCATGTTTCTTATTGACATTAAGAGATTGGTTATCATTTCTACCTATAAATATGTAGAGAGAGATTGAACACTAGCAGTTTGAATCACATATAAATGAAATATCTTAGTTTTATCTTACCTCCTCTATCTTTTTCTATCATCTCCCTTTCTTCCTCAACCCCCTACCCCTAGTCTTAACCCTCCTATTTTTGGCTATCTTCCCCAAAAATATTCTCGCTAAAAAGTGCCCAATGGACTACTTGCCCCTTACACATGTACGAAATTGTTAAACTAAATAATAAATGGTTCCCTTTCCTATCAGCTTGAACTTTTGGGATAAGTGGTAGACATCTAAAATTTAAAACCAAAAAACTCAAGAAGAGACAATATCAATTGCCTAGATTTACCTTTACTCTATTCCATCCACAAATTCTATAGATAACACAGATATCATTTTGCATTCGTTGTAAGGAATTGCGGGATACACCATCAACACTTATTCAAGAACAAAAGACCAAAAAAATCAGGTTCAACCAAAAGGACAGTTCCATATTACACACTGCCATAGAAAAAAAAAATCTGGGGCGCTCGCTGAAAGAAACAATTACCATGTCATGCAGAGGAATCCCCTCGGTGATGCAAACAACAAGGTCTAGCTCAGCTTCCATCGCTTCCAAAATAGCTGTTGCAGCAAATGGAGGCAGGACATAAATGACTGATGCATTGGCTTTAGTTTCAGCATTTGCCTCAGCAACAGTGTTGAAAACAGGAAGCCCTAGGTGCTCCGTCCCACCCTTTTTAGGAGTCACCCCTCCAACCTAATGATAACAAAACTGTAAAGCACTAGATAAAAATGTGCAACAACCAACTAATCTCAATCAATTGCAACATTTCCCACAAGATCTTTTAATTTACAATCAGAATTCTAGAGTTGGCCAGTATTGCATAGTATAAAAGGCAAACAGGCACCTAAATGAGGATAATTATGGACAAAAATTCCATTGGAGCGTACTTAGAAAAAAAAACTTACCAACATACGTCACCTACCAAGTAACATAAGAAATTAAATTGACATCGCCCATATCGAAACAAATACCAAGAAACGTTTATATATATATATATATATATATAAATGCTACCATGCGCTGCATCAAAATGCAGCGCATGGGCAGCTTATTTGATTTGGACCGTTGGATCAAAATCCAACGGTTCAAATCTTTCCTGGGTTTTTCCCCCTCCCACCCTTTTCTCCGGCACAGCGCGTTACCCCCCTCCTTGCCGGATTCCGCCGCCCCCGCCCCCTCGGCCCATCCCCCACCCCCCTGGCCCGCCCGCTGGCCCAGCCGAGTTCCCCCTCCCCCCCCGCCTGGGCGAGCCGCGACCCCCCTGCCTGGGCGAGCGGCGGCCCCCTGTGCCCGGGAGCGAGCGCGCCGCCCCCCCCGTGCCCGGGCGAGCGCGGCCCCCCTACCCGGGCGAGGCGCGGCCCCCTGCCCCCGCCCGGTGCCACGGCCCGCCCCTGCCCCTGTCAAAGCCGTGGTCCCCCCTGCCCCCGCCCGGCGCCGCGCCCCACCCCTGCCGCCGCAGTCCCCCTACCGACCACGCCCGCAGCCACGCCCCCCTCCCGCCCCCCGCTGGCGGCCGGCGGCGAGGTCGCCGGCGGTGGAGCGGCGCGGCAGAACAATGGGTGGGGAAAGAAACAGGGGAGGGTAGTTTTGTAATAAAAATTTGACTCGCTCCCGGCTCGTGTCAAAATTTTTATTAGGAAATAAATTTTAAAAAGAATAAAATAATTTCGTTAAAAAAAATTGACTCGATCTCGATCAGGATTGAGTCAAATTTTATTACAAAATTATTTTATTTTATTTTTAAATTTATTTTATAATATTGACTCGATCCCGTGCGAGATTGAGTCAAGTTTTTATTATAAAAAAATTTTATTTTTTTAATTTATTTCGTAACGGGCAGAGAGGGGGTTAAGGGGCGGCAGAAGGCGAGGCAAGGGGCCTGGGCCGGTGGAGGGCATGGGGGCAGCGGGTGTGGTGGGACGGGGGCAGGGGTGTGGGTGGCGACAGGGAAGCGATCGGCAAGCGACGACGTTGGCGGGGAGTGGTTCAAAATTTTATTTTGTCATTTTATTTTAAAATTTTATTTCGTAAAATTGACTCGAGTAAGGAGCGAGTCAATTTTTTATTTTATTATATTTTATTTTTAAATTTTATTTCATAAATTTAACTGGAGTCGGGAATGAGTCAAATTTTTATTACGAAATTGCCATCGCTCCCTCCGTTCCCCGTCGCGCCACCGCCGGCGGTGATGCAGTGACATCGGCGTGGAGGTGGCCAGGGCAGCAGACGGCAGGGAGGAGCTCGGTCGACGGGCAGGGTGGCGGGAAACAGGGGCAGCGGCGAGCGGGGCCGCGGCGGGGGGGGGGGGGGGGCGGGGAACCGAGCGGGGGTGGGGGAGGGCTGCGGGTAGGGGTCGAGCGGGGACGAGGCGGCCGAAGGGGCGGTGGCGGAGGGGCGCGAGGGGGAAGGAACAGGGGAGGTCGGCAGGAAGGCTGCGGGCGAGGGGGCTCGGCGGCGGACGGGGCGGGGGAACCAGGGTAGGTGGGGGTGAGGGCTGCGGGTGGAGGCGGGACGGGGCCGGCAGGGGGCGGGGCGGCGTGAACAGTGGTAGGAGGAGGGTTAAAAAAAAATTATATCCGGGCCGTTGGATTTTCATCCAACGGCCCAGATTTAATGCGCTACAGTGCTGCTTGCACTCTATTTTGGCAGCGCATTGGCGCTGCCTCACGTGGGCCGTCGGATCTTGATCCGACGGCCCACAATCAAACCACCCAACACCCCTTTGGATCTGTTTGCCGGCCTGCCCGACCCTCCGACGCCCTTCCCGACGCCGCCCGATGCCCGCCCAACGCCGCTCGCCCGCCGCTGCCCGACGCCGCCGCCGCCTCGCCCAACGCCCGCCGGATGCCGCCCGACGCCGCCCAATGTTGGGCGTTGGGCAGGGCGGCGGGCGGGCGGGCGTTGGGCGTTAGGCGTTAGGCGTTAGGCAGGGCGTCGGGCGGCGTTGGGCAGGGAGTCGGGCGGCGTCGGGCGGGCGGCGGGTGGGCGGGCGTTGGGCATTGGGCATTGGGCAGGGCGTCGGGCGGCGTTGGGCAGGGTGTTGGGCGGCGTTGGGCGGCGTCGGGCGGGCGGCTGGCGTTGGGCAGGGCGTCGGGCAGGCGAATCGGACGTGTCTGGCGGGTCTGACGGGCCAGCTAACGGGTCCAAAGGGGTGGGTGGGTGGTTTGATTGGGGGAGTATTTTCCTATATATATAATCCAGATCCAAAACAATCATACGAGTATGCAAGAAACAATCCTAGTACGTTAATATACCCACATGAAGATCAAAGCAAGAAACTAAAAAAGAAAGTGACATTGAGATCGAACACAGAATGCAGCTTTTTGGGGCGGTGGGAGGAATGTAAAAGAAAGGGAAGAATGATACCATATTCGATGGCCTGCTCGGTGTGGAAAGTGCCATTCTTGCTGGTGATGCCTTGGCAGATGACCACGAAGACGCTGGGAGCGGCGGCAGCGGCGGCGGCGGCGTCGGCGGCGGCGGCGAAGGTTTGAGGGTGGGAAGGGCGGAGGCAAGCGGCCAGGGTCTTGCCGCCTCGCCGGGCCGTGGTCGACGGCGATCACAACCCACGGCCGCCTCTTTTCAAAATGAAGGTTTTGTGGTCCCCGAAATCGGTATCATGCCCCTGTGTTGTACCGCGTACGTATACATATTTATTTTTATTTTATTTTTTATTAAATTTGAGTCATTTTTATAATCATCTGTATAATTACATGCCATATTAAAATATTAACCATTATATATTTTAAATATTTTATTTATATAATTTTAAAATTGAGTTAAACCTGATTTGACTTATCAACCTGATCAAACCAAATATACCCGGATTTACTACAAATTTGATACAATAGCCAATTTGATATTTAAAACTATAGACAGAATATATGCTGTTATGATTTTTTTTACTCTGGGAAAAATTATTATTTTATTATTTTTCCCACAGCCTACTTTATTATTTTGAAGCTTGGCTCGTTCTGTGTGAAAAAGTTAGGATTCACTAGTTTTAATTCGTTACTTTTTACCGCATTTTTTTATAAAATAAGAATATGTGAACATGTGATAATTACTTTATTCAGAAATATATTTGAACAGATTAAAGGTTAGAAGTAGAACTGCCAGTGAACCTTATTTCACTTGCCTCGCTGAAAGCCCTACTCTTACGTAGAGGATAAATATTGTAGTGTTAGAGGATCAGTTGGCAGTATTATATTGGTAGCTATAAAATTGTGGGTTGTAATGAGTCACATAATCAAGTTAGGGGAAGTCGTAGCGAGTTAGATCTTCTCTTATTGTAAAGAGTATCAGAAAATCAAATACAAAATATATTTCCTTGTTCTGCAAGATCTCCACAAGAGTTCTTCGGAATTCATGTTTGAACTTGAAAGTTCATCTTCTCAATCTGCCCTAGCATCCTCTCTCAATTTCATCTTCTTTGCTATGGCACCACTCAAAAGTTATCAACGCCATAGTAGAGGAAAGGGACAAGGCAAGGGTTGGATTATAGCAGAAATCCAGGGCTTGGAGAGAGAGTTTTGCAAAAGATGGGAACCATGATAAACATAGGTACCAGTTGGGCACAAGTTGACGGTCAATTCAAGATGCGCATCTCCGGCAGGTATAATTTATGATATAAGGATATCATAATTCATAGTCGCCTACAACAGTGGGTCTCCTTAAAAAACCCTGTCGTCTTCAATCTTATATGACATACACCGCTAGAGAACACCAGCAGAATTACACACATCGGGCAACAAGCAATTTACGGAAATAAATTAGATTTGGAACTCTTCAATATTGCTTAGTAAATCAAAATGACGGATAATCATTATCATTTTTCTCAAAATTTCATTTAATTTGCCCTCTAGCATATTTGCCTCTATGAACATATCAAAAAGAAAACATGCAGCGTTGGCTACTGATAGAAGCACACAAAATCTCATTTTTAAATACATTCCTCAGAGAGCAACTAATCTCGCATGGGAACCAGCGCCAATCAGATCATGTTAGTGCCTTACTATACACACGAGCATCAGGCCTTCCGAAGCGCAAAGCCTTTTCATGCAGTAATCAGCCTTGTCTGGCAGTATAAAAGGGGTGAAATGAACATCTGTTTTTCACAAACAAGTAGGCGGGGACAACCCATCATATTCCCATAATAATCAGAAAGCATAACAGATGATTACCTCATTGAGTTTTGAACTTTTAATCCACAAAAAATGATTGCATGTGATTACCTCATTGACTTTGCAGCCCCGTTAACTGCAAAAGAGCTTACAGCAGATTCAATCAGAACTTCATTACATAAAAATCGTACAAGTGAAGACAGAAACAAACAAACCAAACTAAATACTCACCATGATCACTGCTTGAGAAATTTGACAGCTCCCTCAATCGCATAGAAGATCATCTTTTTCACCTGCAGGGTAGATCATAGAAAAAATTAACCTTAAAAAGAAAAGAGCTATTGATTGGAATGTGATACCATCAACAAAAGCTGTAGCAATAGCCCCATGTCCAGAAGAGACAAATTGGCTCATACACAAATATCAACCATGTTTATCGTAGAAGTGAAGGGAAAAATAAAAACACAATTTAAACAGTAAAGCAACATTTTTAGATTGCCAAGAATAAACGACCTCTAATTTGTCCTCTTTTGCATGGTGATCTTGGGGAAGTAAACGGAACTCTTCTGCTAGGCGCATGCATTCACTAACATTTTCTGGCGATACAAAATCAATAGCAACCTTCGTGCATGACTGTGTCAGAAATTTAAAATAAATCCAATCATGAAATAAAACTAAGATAATAAAAAAGTATTTATCATCCAAACTAAAATACATTTACCGTCCAAAATATTGAACTATAAAATTAGCATGTAGTAGCAGTCAAACCCACTCGCTACTGCAAAAGAATAATGAAGGTACAGGCAACAACCTTTAGATTTCTCACTTGATGAGGACAACCAGCTGGAATGAAAACAGCTTCACCAAGTTCTTGGACAAATGTCCATGGTTCAATCCCTAAATAAAACAATAATATAAAAAAAAACTTAAAAATTGTCATCAAAAGGACATTTAATTCAAACACATCTTATACATTTAAACTTACTAAATTCCTCCTTCAGTTTATGCTTATGGTACTCAGTCAAATAAAAAGTCTGGTCATGAATGGGGTGAACTACCTGAAAATGTAACCTCTAATTATTTAAAATGCAAAAACAGGACGATTTGAAATTATAATCATACAACGCAAAATTCACCTGTTCCACAGGCAACGTATCAACATGCTTGAATTCTCTGTGGTGCTTAGAAAGATACTCCTGCAGCTTACCAGTATCTTCTCTTCGAAATATGTCCCAAAGAGCACCACCGGCTGGTGATTTAGTTTCAATACGCTTAGACATTGCGCAGTCCGCATCATTCACAATCTCATTCAAGTCTTCCAAGGATGAACATTCACTTTTATCAATAGAATCATCCAGCACTTTGGATCGTTTCTTTCCATCAGCGCCCTGATCTTTCAAATTACAAGTAGAAATTACTTGCTTCATACTTATCTTTTCTGTACTTTCAGTGTTGATGGCAGTAAAACTATAATTACCAACTCCATTAAGTATGTTATCATCCTCCATTTCTGAGATTGATTTGGCAACTTTCCTTTCCATATTGCAGATTGCATGTTCAGAGTGGCTGGAGGTATTCCCTGAAGCATTTTCTCCATCAGGCTGTTGAATAGGGTTCTCGACGTTTGATTTAGATAAACAAGTTTCCTTCAACTTGTTCTTGTGGTGATTCTTTAGTTGCTTTTTATATAAGAAATGTTTCCTTCACCTTTAGGAAAGCTTATTTCGGCTGTATGAGTTAAAACATTAACCTGGTCAACAGAATTTGAAGAAAAGATCAGGATATATCCTCTATCATATGAATACAGAAATGGCAAAGTCAAATGACATAAATAGCACGTGTGATGACATTGTATGACCAGCAACTCTTCTTATCGTAAACTAGAATCCATGCACTTGCAAAGCAAGAGCATGGATCGGCAATGCACGAGCATTGTTCAAGTTACATATTAGCAACCTTTGTGGTAAAAAAACAGCAACTTCCACAAAATCTGTCTTTGGCAGTTAACTGCCATGAAATCGCAAGGCATGGAAAAACCACCCTGAAACTACCCTCTGCTGTTTCCTAAGCCAGCCTTCCTCATTATCACTAGATCTTTCAAAGTCTTTATGTAGTCATAGCCCTTTTACCTCATATTTTTATTGGCAGGATCGTTAAAAACATCTCTAATCACATTGTTCCTATTGAAAGCGACCAATACCCTCTTAAAATGCTTACCCTAAAAAAATTAGCTGCTGCAAAAACAAGTCAGTACGAGGCACATGAACTCTCATTCAAATATATATAAAATTTTCGGCAGATTACAGCCTTGTTGATTCATGAAATCTCAGAGATTTTGTGAACACTACAGTTACAAACTCTTAACAATATCCTAGCAAAGTGACTGCCAACTAATAAACCAAATACAATTAATCTTCATCTAACAAACTACAACAAACATATCGAGCTGTCTGACAGCAACATGATGACTGAAATGAATCATCAGGAATCCCTCAAGCCCTAAATAGTAATCCACCAAACTGAGCTTGGATTGCAATTCTTTATATCTGACCAATGGCAGAGCCTTGGTGAAAACATTATCTATTTGCACCTTAGTGTTGATATCATTCGAACAAACAGCGCTATCATTTACTTTCTCAAACGTAGAGGCAGCCTATTTCAATGTGCTTAGTTCTATCATGGAAGCCCGGATTGGCATCAATGTACATTGCGGCTATTTTATCACATCACAATCTGAGGGGCACATTAACTTGGAAGCCAAGTTCTTCTAACGGTTTATGCCACACAACTTCAGTAACTTAGATACAACCCTATACTCGGCTTCTTACTTTACCATATGACCATGTTTCCTCCCAATGTTATACGGTACCCACTTGCTGATCTCTTATCCTACGATAATCCTGTCTAATTTGAATCCATATAACAATTGATATTAAGTACTCAGCTCTATCTCTTATAAAATAGTCCTCTAGCGGGTAAGCCTTTTAAATTCCTCAGAATTCACAACATTTGGATCTTGCATGAATTGGTCGACTACACTCACTGCAAAAGAAATATCAGGTCTTGTAAATGTGAGATATATAACCTTGATCTATGCACTTGGAGGATTTTTATACATAATAAAATTGCAATCAAGTTTAGAGATTTTTGTTAAGTTTTTAATAATGCAGCCAACTGAAGTCCTCTTACTAAACACAGAATGATCAGTCGACGTCCTTGTAGGCCCAACCTGCAACATCAAACTACTAAATTTACCAAACCAGACCCTCAGAGATTGCTTTAAACCATAGATTGACTTTTATGAATGCAAACATGATCCCACTCCTCACCAACAAAACTAGGTGGTTGCTGCATAAATACCTTTTCTTGAAGATCTCCATGCAAAAAAGCATTTTTAACATCTAACTGAAACAACTCCCAACCAACATTAATAGTCAAAGAGATTAAAACACGAACTGAATTCAACATAGCAACAGAAGAAATAGTCTCATGATAATCAACTCCAGAAGTCTGGCTATACCCCTCCGCGACAAGCCTCGATTTAAATCTGTCCCCCAAGCCATCTAATTTGTATTTAATAGTATAGACTCATCTACATCCAACAACTCAGTTTCATGCTTGAAGAGAACCAAGAGTACAAGTGCCATTGGCTTGTAAAGCAGCCATTTCCTCTTCTACAGCAATTTGCTAGCCATAATGTCGACTAGCCTCCTCACATGTCTTAGGAGCATCAAGAACTGCCAACTTCTCATGAAATGCTTGTGGGGAAGGTGAAACAATTGTCGTGTCAACTTGAGAGGGAACCATGGTAGCAGCAGGTATGAGCAGTTTTATCCTTCGTTGATAAACAATAGGTGGATCAGAAAATTTGCGGAAGGTGGGAGGAGATGGAAGATCATCAAGGACCATTGGTAGAGGAGGTGAACTAGCTGAGGATAGTACCTGGGGATAATAAGGTTGTGATTCAAAGAAGGTGAAATCAGCCAAAATAAAAAGTTAAATGCATTGGAAGGATGGTAACACTTATAATCTTTTTGAGAGTGAGTATATACTAAGAAAATACACCTTGCAGATCAAGGTGAAAGCTTGTCAAAATGTGGATGGAAGTTGTGAACAAAGCAGACGCAGCCAAATACTTTGGAAGGTAAACTATGGAGGGGCAGAGATGGATAAACAAGAGAGGAATTTTATTCCCTAAAACAGAACTGAGCATGCAATTGAGAAGGTAGCAGGCAGTCAATAGGGCATCAGGCCTATAATTTTAGGGCCAATCATTGATATAAGCAAACACCGGTAATTTCAAGCAGGTGGCTATGATTCCTCTCAGCCACACCATTTTGTTAGGGGGTTGTGAGGACAGGAGGTTCCATGGTGAATGCCATTAGATCATAGCAAAGACAAAAATCGATTGGACTTATATTTGAGAGCATTATCTGAGCAAAAGATTTTAGGAGTAGGAGAAAACTAAGTTTTTATTTCATTCAAAAATTGCTTAAAAGTATCAATCACCTCAGTCAATTATGTAACAGGAACAACTATGGGTGTCAGGTGGGCCGAGGCCCACCCTGACCAGGCCTGCCCTATGGCCGACAGCCCAAATGGAACCCATTCGGGCTAGGCCTAAGGTGATGACCCAATGGGCTAGGCCGGCCGGGCCCAATTGTGATTAAAGAGCCTGTTAAGTTATTGAGCCCAGCTCTTTTTTAAGAGCGGTTGGGCCCATAAAGCCCAACAGCTCTCTACTAGACCAATAGAGAGCCGTTAGGATTTTTGCTGAAGCCCAGCGGCTCTCTCTACACCATTATTGGCAACATTAAATTGCATTATTGGCATTAAATCACATCTAATGAGAGAGCTATTGGCATCATTGGCAACATTAAATTTCTCCTAGAAGCAGCACCGATCATATTACAAAACAAAATGAAAGCTAACCACTCTACTTCTATTAATACTAATCTATTTCTCTTCTTTTCCTCCCACCTACTCAATTCTCTCAACTCTCCAGTTCTCTTTTCTCTACTCTAAGTATCAAATTCTCTATCTCTTTTCATTCGCAAGCTTTTAGTAAAATCATGGCAGAAAATACCTTCGAAGTTGTCAACATTATTCAGGTTGATGATGACGAAGTTGAACTTGATCCTTCTTAAATGCCCACTAGTAAAAGGAAGAAAAAAACATCAGGAGTGTGGAAGCACTTTGCAAAAGATTCAATCCTAATGGGTTGAAGAACACAAAAGCTAGATGTAAATATTGCTATTCTCAGCCACCATCAGTGGCATCGGCCCATCTTCTTCGACATGCAAAGAGGTGCGCAGCAACACATGGTGCTCAAGACATGAAACAAACTCAAGTTTTTCAAAGTAGTAGCATGGGTATACTAAGTAATTTATGATCATGCTCCAAATTGGGTTAGTCTTGCTAATTTGATTTGTGCAATTGGTTTGCCGATTTTAGTTGCCAAAAATGAGTATGTTGAAAATTCAGACATTTAGACTAGTATTGAAGGTATAGGGTAGGGTATTTATGTATTACCACGTATTTTATCAATGAACATTGGCTTGTGCAAAAACAAATTATTTCTTTTAATATTTTAGAACAACCTCATTTGGGTGAGGCTATTAGTAAAACTACTTTAACTAAAATATATAAGTATCATTTAAGTGAGAAAGTGTTTACCTTGACGGCAGATAATGCATCTAATAATACAAATGCAATTGGTTATTTAACTCGACAATTACAACTTTTTCATAAAGAATTATTTCATATTAGACGTGCTTGCCATATAATTAAGTAATTATTCAAGATGGTCTCAAAGTTGTAGGGCCTATGCTTGAAAACATTAGAGAAGCTTTTTGATCATTACCTCATTATTAAGGTCGCAACGATTTAGAGAACTTTGTCTCTCAAGTAAAAGAAAGCACAACACTTTCCTCTTGATGCGAAAACTAGATGGAATAGTACCTATATTATGTTAAATGCTGTTTTAGATTTTCAAGAAGAAATTTTGATGTTTATAAATAGGACATCTACATCGAAAGGTTTGAAACTTGACAAATATGAATTTGATCACCATAGTTTTATGAGATTTTTGAAGTTTTCTATGATACAATGATTGATCATTCCCGTGCTTATTATCCAACTTCTTTTCTACTTTTGACACAGATATTTATAATATTACTTGTATTTTTCTTGAACATAGAAATAGTGTATTTCGAAACATGATAAATCCCATAAAAGAGAAGTTCATGCTATATTGGAGTACTCTTCCTATGTATTCATGTTTAGCAACAATTGTGGATCTAAGCCTGAAATGTGATGGAGTGGAACTATGTATGACTGAAGTTTTTGAAAACTTAACATTTTCTAAAACCCCACATCCTAGTTCTCATTTAAGATTTCCACGGGTAAGTAGAAAATTTCATGAATTGTACAATACCTATACAAATGCCCAAAACACAGACAACAATGTTGTTTCCATTGGACCGAGTGAAAGCTCTTCCTTAAGAACAAGTGGTGCAAGTGGACTATTTTGGAGAGTGCGAGACAAGTAAAACATTCCTCTCCAATTGATCTTCAACCCTAACTCACTTCCTTCTTTACCTTGGAAGATCCGAACAACTTAAATACTTAAAGAGTTATGGAAGAAACAAGAGAGAGCTATCCCTGTTCTAGCAACTCTAGCTCATGATCTACCAACACCTTCTATCTCTACTGCAACCTTTGAATAAAAGGAGTTTTATCAAAGGATAGATGTGTTTAGCCCCGGAACGTGCGGAAGCAGTTGAGGGTCAGGCCTCGGTCAGTTTGTTGGGCCCAGCCCATTGGCTCTGATCTTATCAGGGCCAATGGGTCAGGCCAGGTCAGGTCGGGTTGGGTCCTGCTAGACTGTAAGGTCTATGTGAGGCCCAGCCTGGTCACTGTAATGGGACCTACAACAGGCCAGGCCTTGGCACCACTCGGATACAACCATGTCATTCATTAACAAAATTACATAATATTGAACCAAGTGTGATTGGATACATTCAAAGGACCACATATATCAGAATGAATAGGATCAAAAGATTTTTGATAACCTAGAACGCTGACTAAAAGGAAAGGTATCACCCTAAATGTTTGGATAACTGACATGAATCGCAATCAAGGGTTGACATATAGAACCTAGAGAGGGAATTAAAAAATTCAATTTGGAAAGGCTTGGTTGACCTAGACGAGCATGCTACTGCTGTGCAGTTGAGTGGGAAGCATGCATGATCACATTATTGCTTGATGCCTTTGTAACATGCAGGCAGCAGGAAATAGAGACCATCCTTACTGTAGCTACAACCAAGTTCCGGCTGACGACCCACAGTCTGAAACAGACATGTAGACTTTGTAAATAAGACAACACAATTCAAAGAAGAGCATAACTTTTGGATCAAAATACCACTGGTGGGAAAGGTAGATACGAGCAACACATCATCGAGAAATAAATTGTGGGTAAGAAGTACCGATCCTGTCCCAAGGAGAAAGCCTACCATCAACAAAGATGATTTTCAGAGAGTAAAAGCAGAAAAGTGAAATAACAATTGGGATTACCGGTCATGTGCTCTAAAGCCCAGAATCAATAAACCATTTCATATTAGGGTCTGAAGATTGAGAGAAAGACATGCCTTAGATGTCAAAAGGAGAGAAGGACCAGATCACCATAGGCCAGCTTCAACAAGCTTTCAAAATCTTCACAAGAAAAAGTAACTTTGTGACTCACAGGTTGAGCACGTGGATCACATGAAGCATCAGACGGAGGCATTGGCATAGGAGCAGAAGTGGAGGATGCTTGTTTAGCCAAATCAGGCTTGCCATGTTTACTCCAAACTTCTCTTCAAGAAGAAGTCGAAGGAGGACACACCTGGATATTTGACAGTCTCCACTCCCACATCCTCTCCCTCACCCACGAGAAGAAGTCGAAGAAGGACACATGGTCGTGGTAAGAGCAGTACTCTAATCATCAACCTGATCTTCATGCAAGATAGGGAAGCAAGACAGCTTTGAAATGGTAACATTTCAAAAAAGGAAAGATCAGCTCCAGAAAGGAACGAATTCTTGAAGGAAGCATAGGTAGTATACGGACATGAAAGGGAGGAAACCACCTTGAGTTGCTCACATTGATGACACCATGTCTCTACATCCTTGGGAAAAAGTTGATAGCCCTAGCTCCTCTCATCGGCCCTTAACAAAACTATAATATTCTTTCAAGGATTGACCTTGCTGTTTAGTAAAAAGATCTCCTCACAAAGCTCATAAATCCTATTAACATTCTTGTCAGAGGCAAAAGAGTCAAGTCACTGAGGCATAAACTGCATGGGCAGATTTCAGGAGAACCACATCTGCACTGATATTTGGTTCCATGTTATTCCACAACTAGCCTCACACTAGAGCATCCTCCCTGATCCATTTAGAATCGGGATCTGTAGGGGCACAACTTCAATATAATAACGTGCCTTAGGGAAGAAGAAAAGTAGCAATAGAAGCAGACTGTTGAAGATAATTGGAACTACCATTTAGCTCGGTAGCGGTAATGGAGGAACCTCCAAGGAGATCACCAAATATTGGTGTTGGGGGTAGATCTGAGACCGAAGAAACATTGGATAGAGTAGATGAAGTAGGAGAAGGTTGCCCTAGAATCTTGTCTTTCTCCATTATAAAAAGCACAAGCAGAACAGGCCACAAAGGATCACCAATCTCACAATACCATGTAGAAATACATGATATTAGGAGAACAATAAACTTGGTGTTCTCTTCACTGATACACCTGATCTCTCTCACATTCACATATATATAATATATTACAACAGATTACAGAGACTAAACAGAAATTTCGTGAATGGTACAGCAGCAAAAACTCCTAACAATATCCTAACGAAGTGACTGTCAACTAATAAACCAAATACAGCTAATCTTCATCTAACAAACTACAACAAACATATCAACGAGCTGTGAATCCTAACAGTAACATGATGACTAAAAATAGATCATTGAGAATCCCTACATCTTCTATGAATAAAAACTGCTTAGCACAGCACATTACCACTATATTTACAGCATACAATAATTCAAACTATCAAAAGAGGGAATAAATGGCTACTAAAGGAAAGCATCAAGAGCATAATTTATAATCAAATTGCTGGCAAAGCATCATAAGTTACTGCAATTTAGACAAAGTGAACAAAATATAAACAAACGAACTCGTCAAAAAATTCAGATAGAGCCCACAATAAATCCTGCAAACATTCTCATATGCAAATTATGATAAATAAAAATTGTTACCCTATCACATCATAGAAACTAAAAATGACTAAGTAGTTAGAAAGAAGGCAGAACATACCGCATCAGACATATCACAATGAAGTTTGGTTACTGAATCACCTATACCCAATTCCTTTTCAAGGCCATAAGCAATATAAGTTTTTGGCCCAAGATCGGGTTTCAGGCTTTTCTTTGGCAGGTGATTTACCAGATTAAGCTGACCTGATAAAGGGTTTGTATAGTCCTGGTATGGTAATGTTTCAATGAACTCTGCACAATGACGTGGTAACCGTTCTTCAAAGAGAGCTGAAGGAGGCCAATCTTTTAATTTCAGCATCCTAGGTAGACCATGGTCCCAAAAGCTTGCCACTGTGTAACCTCTGAAAAAATCAATAAGTCTATAATCCACCTGCAAATTTTTTTATAAAAAAATGAGAAAATAGCATATCAAGATATACAGTTCAGCATTTAAGACAAACAAGCAAAAGTTGCATTGTAATTTAAATTGCATAAAATACTGAAGCTCAATGAAAAGAGAAGCAAGATCACTCTTAAGTCTGACAAAAATAAATGGCCAAAACATTCAAATACGCAATGCCATGAGGAGGAAAAATAAGACAAACAAACAAAACCTAGGAAATGAAAAAATACATCAAATACAGATGGATGGGAATTATGGAACTTTCACATTTGGATATCTCCAAAATACCACCCCATCAATTTAAAAACATACAATAAACTAAGATCGAAACACCTTGCGCATTAACTAATTAGGTTCCTAATTTATTGAGCACGTATAATTAATCAATCTTTCTAAACATCTGTACATCTAACGTTGAGGTATTATGTTTAAAATAAATATCAACCTCACGCCAGTCCAGACAATCAATTGCCTTCACGTCGAGCACCAAACCAGTTTTAGATCTTGCTTTTGAGTTTTTTTCTCAAGAACTGCCCGATAAAGAACCATTGGCTCCCAACTCAAACCAGATGATAACTTAAGAACGTCACGAACAATCACTGGCTCCCCTTTCCTCCAGTGGGTATGAAAATGCTCAAGATCTCCGGTATGGATATCTGTGGCCAAAGGACAATATAGATGATTGTCCTTGGTACCTTCTCTACTCGCTGCCTTTCTCAAGTTCTTGTTATTATCCAAACTGGAACAGTAGCACTCCACTAAATTATTAGAAATTACCCTTCGAAAGGCATCACTGTCAGAAATTTTTTCTGCACTTTTAACCAGCTCCAAAATCCAATTTGCAGGAAAGATGCATTTCAAATTCAGAATGCCCTTTTGACAACCACCCATCTCCTCTGGGGGGCAAGGAATATTGCCATCACCATCAACCGTCCAATCAGCAGATTGAGAGAAAAGATTTTCTGGGCAAGTACCCAAGACATTTCTCTCTGATATATTGGAGACAGTCACACCATCAGGCATGCCATCAGAAAAAATTGTTCCCTCTTCCTGAGTGCATTTGGTATGCTCTATAGCACCATATCCACGTAACTGCCCCTCACGAAGCTCTTGGCAGCAAGCAAGACAAAGATCAAAAGAACAGTTCCCACAGCTTCTATGAAGGTCAAAAATTGATGTTTTGCAAATGTCACTATCCAAAATACAGAATGAGCACATAAGGTAAGATAAAACAATGATTAATCTGGAGAAAAATTCAGCAGATAGTAAAGACAAGTAGACAACAAGCACCAACCAAAACATACGCTCATCCAGGGGCATATCTTCTTTCTCAGGTGTCATCTCTGCCCTACCTGTTAAAACAGTCAAATCTCAGACGCAAACTGCAAGATATAAATCAACTTATCAAAGTCAAATATTTAAACCTCTAATTGCTGCTTCTTTCTTAATCTCCACAAGTTGTTCTTGATGATACATCTTCGCAATTGGGAGAAGATGCTCTATCAAATAACAAAAGTACTGCTTTTCTAATTCACTTGTTTCTTTTTGTGGTTCCTACAGATAAAAGGGGCACATTAATGCTTATATGATAGCGAAAAAACAACAATAGAATGTCTATGTCAAAAATAAAAGATAAAATAAAATAAAACAAAAAGAACGTGCTGCTAAGAACAACCTTCTTCACGTTCTTTGAATGTTTAATTGTAGTCAAACGCAAACAAGCTTTGCAATTGCAATATCCATGACAAACAGGGCAACATTCTGCAATGTCTTCCTCTGACAAACGAGGATACCTAATACATAACACAAGTGCCAAAATAAACTTACTAGATCCAGGTGTCAAAACAGACATCTTAAAATGATAAACAAACTCCTGCTAAATTAAACGAGGATGCCACACAAAAGATTGCAGTTGGGTGGTTTAAGTGTAGAACTGTGGAAGGGGTACTTTGCGTTGCGATAAACAAACTCCTGCTAAATTAAATGATAAATTCTATATATATATATATATATATATATATGAGACCACTATCTTTCCGACATTGCTCTCTCCGGGACAGAATGATGAGCTACCAAATATAGCACATATTGCCTAGATGGAAGTGGATCAGATGATGCGCATGTTGGGGAAATTCAGAAGACAATAGAAAATATACAGGAAAGGAGACTCCCTCAGACGGAACACCTAGCCATTCATTCCTTTTCATTATGACACAGTTTGTTACATAGATCATAACATATAACACCTACAGAATTATATCAAATTCTAACAGACTTAGAAACAAACTAACAAACTCATAACAAACAAACAATAAGTAATATCTAAGCATATAGATCGTCATCCTCCAAAATTCCCCCTAAAGTCATGGAGGGATAGCTGAGAAAGATAGCTTGACTACAATTCTTGATGACGAGTGCTTGGAAGAGTTGCACTTTGGTTTTGACAAGCTGCAATGAAATAATATTTCCCTTCCTTATCTCTGATATAATGACAATCCAATTCAACATATATAGTTCTCTCATGGAACACTGGATTGTTAGCTATATGTATGGCTTCTTGAGTGTCACAATACAATTCCATAGGAGCTGAGATTTGGAATCCAAGTTCTCCAAGTAACAACTCCATCCACACAAGTTCCATGGTTACCTTTGCTATTGCCCTGTACTCAGCTGCTGCACTTGACCAGGCCACAACTTTCTACTTTTTGCTTTTCCATACACAAGGTTTCTTCCTAAACTGGTAAAATATCTAGAAGTCGACATTCTATCAAAAGATGAACCTACCCAATTTGCATCAACAAACCCATATGCATCTAATGCTTTTGTCTTCCTTATGTTTCTTATACAATAGTCCCTTCTCTCAATTTTTCTTCAAATACCAAAGTGTCCTAAACAGGGCAGTCATGTGGAATCATGGGATTTTACACAAATTGGCTAACCAAACTAACTGCAAATGAGATATTTGGTCGAGTGATTGTTAAGTAGATGAGCTTGCCTACCAGCCTTCTATTTTTACTTGGATCTTCTACCTCTTGTCCTTCATCTGGCATGAATTTAACCCTGGCTTCAAGTGGTGTGTCAACTGTCTTGGCCATAGAGTCCTGTTGCATCAGGCATATTAATATAAATTTCTTTTGACTTAGAAAAATTCCTTCATGTTTCCTTGATATCTCAATTCCAAGGAAATATTGTCGTTCACTTAAGTCTTTGATTTGCAACTCGGACTGAAGCCAGCTTTTAGTTTCATGAATACTAACAGTAGAGGTAATTACAATATCATCAAAATAGGCAATAAGAATGACACCACCCCTTCTTTGCCCTTTTAACAAATACAGAATAGTTTGACACACATCTGATAGAGCCAAAGTTCATCAAAACAGTACTGAATTTGTCAAATCATGCACAGGGTGACTGCTTTAAACCATGAATAGGCTTGTTCAGTTTGCAAACCTTGTGGGACTCCCCCTTAACAACAAAAGCATGGGTTGTTCCACGTAAACTACCCCATGAAGATCACCATGGAGGAAGGCAGTGAAGTAACCAATTACAATTCACAGCTAAAGAGATTAAATTTTTTCCAGAATTTAGCTTAGCAACAAGAGGAAAGGTATCAGTGTAATCTAGGCCAGGTGTTTGAGTGTATGTATTCGATACCAATTTGGCTTTAAACTTGTTCAATGTGCCATCAACTCTGAATTTCAAGGTATAAATCCATCTACAGACAACAGCCTTTTTTCCCTGAAGGTTTCAGTTAAGTCCCAAACTCCTCCTCCATTGCTTGTTTCCAGTCAGGATGACCCGAGGCCTCTCTATAATCCGCAGGTATATGTATATTTGACAAGTTTTCTATGAGCACATGAGAGGAACAATGAATCATACCTGCAAAAGAAGATGGAGAAGGAGATTGGGGTGATGGAGGATGATGAGCAACCTTGTTTCTGCGCATATAAAACAATGGAGGATCTGCAAACTTACTAGGAATAGGCTGAAGAGCAGAAGAGACACATCATCCTTGCTCTTGCGAGTATAAACAATAGAAGGGTCTGCAAATCGTTTAGGTACTTGGCGAGGGACATCCAAAACAGAGACAGGTAGCAAGGGCTCACTTTTAGGGTGTTGATGTGTGCTAGAGGAAAGATAAAATCGCACCTCTTAAAAGAATACGACATCCATCGTAGTAAACAACCTTCTAAGCATAGTGTTACAATAGTAATATCTCTTTTTAGTGTCAAAATAGCCTAAAAACACATACTTTAAAGACTTGGCAGAGAGCTCATCTTTCCGAGAAGGGAGAAAATCGACGAAACATGTACAACCAAAAGTTCGAGGTTTGAGAGAGTGCAATGGTTTCCATGGAAAGACTATCGTATGGTGTAGCATCATGCAAGGATGAACTAGGCATTCTATTAATTAAGTAATAGGTTGTGAGGAGAGCTTCAGGCAAGTGAAATTTAGGTACACACATGTGAGTCATAATGCTGCAGAGTGATTTCCAACAAATGCCCATGCTTCCTCTCTGCCACCCCATTTTGTTGTGGAGTGTCAACAAAGAAGATTTATGAATAATACCATGAGTGTCAAAAAATTGCTTGAACGTGGTAGTATTGTATTCCAAAGCATTATCATAATGTAAACACCTTCCTAGTCCTAGTGTAAGCAAAAGGATAGAATAAAACTAAGACTTCTAGTAGGAAAGCAAATATATAATGTAAACATCTTCATAGTCCTAGTGTAAGCCTAAGGATAGAATAAGACTAAGATTTCTAGTGGGAAAGCAAATGAATAAGACTCCAAACAAGAACAGGAAACAACGTTTGGACTAGATACCCCCAGCTTGAAAAGAACTCATACTCAAGTTCTGAAGCATGATAATTCGTAAAACATGCTGAACGACCATTAAAAGTGTGGTTTACATAGTAGAGAATCAAGAGATAAGGTATTCATTCAATTATTAGTCGAGAGATAAGTTATTCATCCAATTATTACTCCAATCAAAATAATTCAAAGTAGACAAATAAGTTGTTAGGGATCATGAGTAACAGATGGACAATCTTGACAACGGAGCATAAATAGAAAAAATAAATGTAATTTGAAAGGTTGTGTAACGCAAGGGGCAATCGCAGAAAAGCAAAAAGGTATTGCCATATACACAGACATAAATTCACTGACAGGAGGTGGAGAATAACTGTAGAGAAATGTTGAAGATACCAATTCTGAATGCATGGTTTGCAGAATCTCTTCGTTCGGCATTTCCTACACCTGATTACATCTCCCTTATCATTTCTCTGGCACTGATGGCACATGTTGCTCAACTCACCGTTCTTAGCCCGCTTTCGAAAATCAGTCTAAAAAACATTTTGAAGAAAAGATAAAAGAAGAAGCATTAGCTAGATATGTAAAAACGAAACAGGTAAATACTATGAATAGCAAAACATCGCAAAAAGAAAAAGAAATCAAGCAAAAAGATGCCATCTTTACTTCCACTCCCCGAGACTTCGTCAGCCGTTTCCTTGAACTCGCATCTTCCTCGTCACGAAGCTGCTCATCCTTCTTCCCAGTCGCCTCCTTCTCTGTACCATTCAAATCCTCCACCGAGAAACCAGTACCATCCGAACCTCCCACTACAGAACTTCGCCGCTTCTTCTTCGGCTCCCGCGCCGGCCCATCAACCTCACCTTTCCCCGCGCTTCTGTTGCACCTATTCTTCTTTCTCTTCCTCCTACGCCTCGCACTCCCTTCCTCCTCATCCGACTCAGAGTAACACACGGGCTTCCTCTCCCGAAACCAACGCTCTTGCCCGATCAGACCTCCCCAAACACGCCCCCGGCCACGGCCTCGACTCTTTACGCCTTCACCATCCAAATCCGCCCCCTCCCCTAAGCTCGAACCATCGCCCCTCTCTTTCTCCAAGGTCCCATTTCGAGCCAACTGCGACAGCTCCTCGGACAGAGCGCCAGACATTCCGCCACTGCCGGCTACCTCGTCGGCCGGAGCTGAGGACGGAGAAGCGGCAGAGCCGGCGTCTGCCCCGGCACCGGCGGCGGACATCGCCGGAGAGGAGGTGCCCGGAAGGCGCAGGGAGAGAAGGGCGCCCGATGATTTGAACAAACCGCCCACTGCCCTAAATTCCAATTTTGCGGCCGAATTTATCGGGAGCCGAAGCGTTGGGTGGGCTTGGGCCGAACGTCACAGGCGTTCTTGTTGGGCCTTTTCTATTACAACAAACCCGTCCACCTTAATTACAACCTCTTACGGCTCTAAGCTTGCAGTAATTTATTAGACCTCGAAGACGCTCTGATACTCCTATTCATTGTGGCATGAATAAGCTAATTTCTTGCATGCTTTTACATTCATCTCTAAGAAAAAAATGCATTCTAAAATCATCATGCATTTTGAGAGAAGAAAATATCCACCGTGAGAGAAAAGTTCTCACCTCATCGGCAGAGCTCGTCCAATTAATCAGATGCACGAAATTATATGGAAGTATGTCAGTGTTGTCTTTGTACCTCCAAAGCAGCCCTTTTATATACAGCTTAGTTATATGCCGGTTTTTCACAGAGCATTGGGCGTGTTTCACAAGACTGCCATCAAATTCTGTTGGTAAGGTCATCATGCTATTGGCATGCCTTTTGTATAGCTTAGTCCGATGGAGTCTTTACCTTCAACTAATAAAGGTTAAAAAATATGAGAGACAAGCTTCAAACTTCTTTAATTCATTCATTCTCAACAAGCTCTCTAGCTCAAATTTGACGGTTTCTGCTTCAATTTGCTGACTCGTATGCGTTAGATCTTCTTGACTCTTAAAAATGATAAGCTAGCCCAGCATCGGTCCGCCCTACTGATCCCAACACATTCTTCTTCGACAGAATTTTCCCGGCTACCATTTTCTTCATCGTGGTTCATGAATCTCCCAATGGAAAATCATCAAGTCATCTTCAATCTCACTCTTAGCATAAGTAGTAATGCAAATTCGAAGAACAGAGTCTATCGTCATGTGCGAGAAGCAAAACATATGAGCTTGTGGAAGGCTAAGGAAGGTTAACACATTCCACGTTCGTCGTCTTCTAACCATACCATTGTTTCCCCATATCATCTTCTTCTTGAGCAAGAAGCATAATAATGTTCGAATCCATTGTCTACCTTTGTCTCCTCTTATTCCGTTGTTTCTCCCATATTGTTGTCGTCTTCCTCGTCCTCGTCCTCGTCCTCTTCCTCTTCCTCCTCTCCTTCTCCATCTTCTTCTTCTTCACCGGTTGCATCTCTTCTTCTGCTAGAAACCAACCCACCGACGCCTCTACGACCCACTCGAACAAGATGAAGAAGCCTTCTTCTGGCATCATAGATGGGATTGGGCTCAACCAAGCATCCCCTATCATAAGCTTCTCTAAGGAAAACGGTGTGCCTCTTCCCTTTCGTGGACGAGTAGGAGAACCCGGGTGGTCGAGGAACAAATCCCTCACGTTCAACTCCATCCCAAACCATTTTCGGAAATGGCTCATCTTCTCCACCTCCACCATCTTCTCCGCCGTCAAGCTCAAAACTCGTGCGCAATTGCCACCGCTCGCTTCTCCGACCTTGACATCTCATTCCTCCTCTGCTTCTTCTTCTTCTTCGTTTCATCTATCCCATCGATCTCCTCATAGGGCCGATAAATGGCCGTTTTTGCCATTCCTTCACCCTCGGTCTGAATTCCTTGCTCAACTTCATCCCCGGTGGATATTTCTGCGGAAAACCATACTCCTCCCCGATGAGCTCGTTTCCTCGCCATTTCTCTATGGATGACTTGAAGCTAGAGCTCGACCTTGAGAACAATTTCAGAATGTGCGCATTGGGCTCCCTCGGACTGTTCTCCTGATGGAAAAGATCACACCTTTGCGCGATAAGCGAATCCTCAAAGTCGTCCGGGAGGCCCAACTCCCTCCCCACCCTGAAAATGGCCCGAAGGGGAACCGCCTTGTGCAGCGATATGGATAGTACCCGCACCAGCCGATCAACGGCGGCGTCCTTCACGGCACCGGGGCCGGCGGACTCGCTGTCCACTATTTGGAGGGTGGCGGGGGTGAGCTTGACGAGGGGCTTGCGCTTGTCAGGGTCGTAGGCCAAATCGAAGACGTGGGCGAACTTGTGAACGAAGCCGAGCGCCATCGGGGCAAGGCGGAGGGAGGCGACGGTCTGGGAGAGCTGGGCGAGGCGTGGGAGGGGTAAGGAGCGGCCGGGGGAGGAGAGGACGAGGTCCTGGATGGTGAAGAACTTGGGTAAATAGCGGTAGTCGGCCATGAGCTTCTCGAAGGTCGGGTCACGGGGACGGGCGGCGAAGCACTGAGCTGACGTTGTTTTCCGGCGAATGAATAGGCGGCGGGGTGCGGCGGCAGCGGCGGGGTGCGGCGGCAGCGGCGTGGAGGAGGCGGCGGCGGCAGCGGCGGAGCCCGGCGGCCAACGATTAAGTGACCTTTCCTTCCAAGTGGGCTAGTTTGGGCTTTTATGTAGACGAGGCGGCCCAACTCACTCGCATGTATGAGCTGATTCTTTCTTGTCTTATTGGCGGGTTTTTCTTCCTTATAAAGTTGCAGGCTTTCCCTGCCGGCGAGGGTGAGCCGGTGAGGGTGAGGGCGTGGTGGTGGGCGTGATTGGGGTGGACCGTGGAAGATGGTGTCGTGCCTCACTCCGGTGGAATCATTCCCAGGTGGGTTCTCTCTGTTTCTCCTCCTTTGATGCTTCGTCTTCTTGTTTGCCGAGATTGATCAGGTTAAGAACAGTTGCAGGTACATTTATGAGATGGGGTCTTGTTTTTCGGTTGTTGTCTTGTATTGTTGGTGATTCTAGTTTGTCTTTGTGATCTTGCTTCCTCACTGCTTGTGAGATTGCTTTGTTTAGGTTATAGGTCTGTTTGTTCATCATTTACATGATTTGGAATGAAACATAATCGTTGTTGTGGGTAAGATTGTGGGTCTTTTCCATTCCTTTCTCTTTCTGAAGCCTATGGTTTAGTGTGATGACTAATTTTTTAATTTTGATTTCTTCTTGTTGCAGGTGCGAAGGAGTTCTATTTCTTTGATGCGGGGACTTACACTGTTGGTCGGAAAGGTTGTTTTGTGTTTGTCATTTGCTTCTTTCCTCTTGTCGTGTCCTCTTCGGTGACAGTCGTGTCATGTTATAAGCGTTAGCATGACCTCGTTTGTTTTTTGTAGGCTGCGATGTGATTATTCAATCAGACAAAGGGGTCTCCAGGATTCATGCTAAGCTGGTTATTGATAAATTACCTAGTAATACTCATGCTGTCCGAGTCGTAGATGTTTCAAAGTATGGTACCTTTGTAAATAAACAACAAGGGTCAAAAGACTCAAGACCCGTTAGGGAACTACCTAACCAGGAAAAGAGGCTGGAAACTGGAGATTTGGTAGCCTTTGGCACTGCAATTTTCAGGTTTGGTTATCTTAATTATCTATTTCTTTATCTGTAATTGATTATTGTGTCCAATGTGTAAAACGGCTGTATCCTCCATTGCATGTCTCTTTCAAATGCCTTCTTGTTTTCTTATGTTCTTTTTCACTTTTTAAAGAAATTTTTTTTCATAACCAGTATTTTACTTTTCATGTAGGTTCTCTGTTATACCATTGATATTGTTTATACATAAATCGAAATTGAAACAAACTGATCATTCTTTCCAAGAGATTGCGGCAAAAATCGGTGAGTATTGCTGTTGTTGTTGGTTTGTTTCTTGTGGTAGCTCTTGTATTGTTGCTGTTGCAAGAGCTCTGTAAAATTTTGCTGGCTTCTTCTTTAAAAAAACATGAGAGAAGTTTTGCATGCTCTTCATGTAATCCTGATTTTTCTACTTTCTACTCGACATTAGTGACATTTTTTCATTGATTTCTGTTGCATGCCTGACAGGTGCAAGCTTTACAGACAAATGGAGCGAATGTACTCATGTGCTTGCTGATGAAACGTCGCTCATTACATCAGAACTTATTGATGCTATCATAGAGAGAAAACCTATCATCAATTATGAATGGGTTAAGGTAATTTCCTGTTCTTTATTTTGGTGACTAACAGTTCCCATGAATCTTCGGTACATACGCAGGATGGTAATTCTCTCTGCCTTCTCTTCCAAATCCTTCTATCAAGTTCCAAATAATTGTGGTTAGAGGAGGCTTGGTCTTTGATCTATGTTTGATGAAAAGCTACATGTCTTTCTCGATATCAACCATACTTTATCCATGCTTGAGAGGGTGTTTG
This sequence comes from Piper betle, assembly GCA_033002965.1. Lineage (NCBI taxonomy): Eukaryota > Viridiplantae > Streptophyta > Magnoliopsida > Piperales > Piperaceae > Piper > Piper betle. The sequence goes on along the minus strand of JAURVB010014787.1, from coordinate 17,802 downwards.
AATATATCTTGAGCTTCTTCTGTCTCTTTGTATGATTGGACGGAAAATGGTTTTAATTAGATTCATAATGTTATTATTGTGTAAATTCCTAGGATGATTATCATCTCATTAGCTGGCATTGATTCAGGTGTTGGCTGAGAAAAGGGTCTGTACTGAATTTCCAAGTGAAAACATGTATGTTATGACTTTTTTATCGATTAAAATTGCATTTAGGCCTTGTTTACTTGTGTAGTTTGGAAGAGCAATAAAAGAGATAGACATGTATTTGTCTTACTTGTTGGTTCTCATTATTGTTCTCTAGGCATCTCCTTAATTTGATATATGAAGGCGAATCAATCAAAGTTGTTGAACCTCAATGTCGGCAAAATTGTTTATCGGGTCGGACATTTCTTCTTGGAGCATTGAACTTGGTAAAATTTCAATGTCTACAATTTAATTGCTATCATGGATTTATTTCCTTGGGACTTCTGGAGACTGAGGGGAAAAAACTTGTTCAGTATAAATATGGTTCAAGACTACAGTCTTTACTGAAAGCATGTGGTGGAGATGTTATCCATGTTGATCATTTATGTTCAAGTGGTCGGGTGAGCGATTATCCTATCTTTTTATATGTCCTGGTTGATTCTGTTGCATGGTTGTATATGTGATGACAAGTTGTGGTTTGTGTAGGTTTCATTCGGAGATAAAAATCAAGTGGTTCTTGTAATTCCTGCCACTGGAAAGGAAATAGACAAATATCCTGATCTACCTTCACTTTGTAGAGTTGATGAAAGCAAATTGGTTGGTGCTGTTTTGTCGGGGAAGCTGGATTCTTCTATCATTATAACACCTTGCAGTAAGTAATACTTCAATACCGTAATTCAGTTTTGATTGTAAACCTGTCATATTTGGTGTTATTCTGGTTGAAAATTCTGGCTCATGGTATTCATTTCAAATTTATGGCCCATCATGGTAGTTGCTTATTCAGCATTTATTTTTTCAGTTCATGTGTCTTCATCAAATTCCACTGATGAAACTATAGTTGCCGATTCTGATATGGAAGCAGACACAGCTACAACTAGCATTCTTGATGTGTCATCCTCGTCACAGACAGCTATTAAAACAGAAGATAGGGAAGAAATTATTGAAATCCCAACTGCAAATGCGCCAGGAAAAATGTTTGTCTCGTGCTTGAAGGAGACTAATAGCAGCAAAATGGAAAAGATAGAGAAGGTTGATGAGGCAGACCCACTGGGTAACCAAAACTCGGACATAATTTATAGTCAAAGTTTGATTGTACGAAGACTTCCGTCATCTTCTGCATTAAAATCAGTATCCATAAATGAAGTATTTAACTTCAAAAGGTTCAAAAAGGTAATTAGTGAGTGTTGCTTTTCTTTCAAGTTTAATATCTACGTGATGTTGACCTATTATTGAAATATTCCTATTTTAGGACTGGATTATTAGTCATCCAGTTCATTCATCTATTTTTTTTCAGTTGAAGCTTGGAAATGTTTCTCCTGATATTACTGTTTGGAGCATACTAGTCTGGTTTTTCCAAAAGTTTCTTTTATTATAAAGAAAATTACTTTTGAGTCTTGCAAAGTCAAAAGTGGGCTTGATGAAGTAGAATCTGATGCCGTATAACAAGATAGGTTTAGTTGTATTTGAAAATGCAGCTTGCTGTACTGTCTTTTTGCTTGATGATAAGTATTCATCATACTTGCACGTGGACAAAAGATAAATGTTACTATCTGGAAAGCAAGTCCTGTTTGAAATGCATTATATCTACAAGAGGAATATTTGGACATTGGGAGTGCCACTCTGTGCGTGCCCTTTCTCGATGAAAAGTAATAATGTGTAAACTTAATAATTGCAGAGGGAGACACCATCTGGGAATAGTTTCAGGAATCTTGTTCCATTCTCTAAAGATCCATACAGGTAAGGAGTTACCTTAATTTTCTTTTCTTTCAAACCAATCATGAGCGGAATGAGTTTTTGGCAGAATGACTTTGTTATATATACAACTGTGTTTTCATATTGTGGACAGGGAATCTGAATGTGAACCGGACATGACAGAGTATAGAAGGCAAGAAAAGAAGAGAAAGCAAATGGAGGCTATTGCTGAGGATTTATTCAATGCAGAAAAGGTATATGAGTCAAACTACATACTGAAGTTTGAGCAAATACAATCTAAGCCTTTGTGCTTCTTCACCATGTACACCAATCTTTCTCTCTTTATGGTAACACCTTCATTGCAATGGAACTTTACTTTTATGAGAATGGAAGATGTTGGAAAATATTTCTTTATACGAAGTCCTGAAGTGTTGCACCCTCCGATTTGTGATAAATCAGGCAGAAGATAAGACCTAGATATAATTGATCATTGATATTGTTTGGTAGGTCTTGCTCTCAGTCTTGTCCAAAAGCGTGCATGTCCACTAATTTATCTTCTTGCCATTGCTACCAATCCTGCATGCCCACTCCATTTTGTTGGCGATTATTGTATGTAATAAGTTTGATATGGATTTTTCAGCTGATTCCAATTTCGTAAATTGTCAGGTGAAGAAACGAGGCAGTGCAAGTTCTATACGCAGCCTTCTATCATATGCTTGAAAAGGTCGGGGATTCCAATTTGCACTGTCAAAGGATTAAAGAGAAACAGTTGTTCCTTACAAAGCCATTTTGTGCATTTTCCACAAGCACTTAAAGTTCTTTACGGTGAATTAATGTTAACCTTATTTCCTCCGTCAAGAAGAGATGATGAAATGTGCTATTTACATGAAGAAGATAGGCTGTGTTGCAAGTTACTTATGTGGTCAGTCTTAGTGTAGATAGAGGTGTAATCTAAATGGCCATCTCGGTAAATGGTTATAGGGTACCTCAGATGCAGATCTTGAAAAAGCATTACTGTTCCTTAGGTGCTGGCTTGCAGCCCTGTATTATGCACGTGCTCCCATTCCAGCACACTTCATTATCTACCTTTTGGTCCCAGCATTTCGTTTCTGCAAGTGGAACGCATTCGGTTCTCTCTTTTTACCGAAGGCTTAAAAGAAGCTCAACTGATCAAGTACCATGATTTCCTACAACTTTTCCAACTTTGTTTGTACACAAGACCACAGCGCCGCAAGAACTTGACAAAAAGTTGGACGGAGATTTGTGTCCGCCATGGCTGTTGTATTTACAATCTTTAGCAGCAACCGTAATGGACATATTGATTTTGGACCTTGGATTTTCGAAGTATCCTCCAGCACTCTGCCTGTCAAGATATATCAACAACAGACAGCCTGCATACAAATAGCAGCTGGGTTTCAGCGTACGAAGTTAAGCAGCAACGAAACGGAGAAACGGAGAAACGGAGAAAGGAATCAGACTAAGTACAAATATGGACTCACAAGCCACAAAGGAGCCTCGTGTAATGTTAAGACGAAGATGTAATGAATCAAACGCCACATCTCTCCTCTCATCATCTTCATTATTAACATTATATTTCCAAAACGCAATTTAAAGAAATCACAAAACACAAACCTAAAAAATCCCATTTTGCTTTGGAAAAAGGGGAAAACTTCTCATTTAACACTCTGGAAGACTACCATTTAAGCAAGATCATTATCCGTTTCGTTTCACATAATTAAAATTTTCTTCTTACCACCTCTCAATCTTTCTTTTATCTATCAACCACCTATCCAATCTACCAACATAAAAATTCAATCCTCTCTCTACCCAACCCATTACCTTGTGCCCAAAGGAGAAAACGAAAGAAGGGCATGCGACAATCCCCCTCCATCGTCAATCCAAATCAAATCTTGAAGCCTTCATCCCGCCATCCCCATCACATTGCATGTCGTCATCGGTCCGCCCATCCTTGATCCCATCACGGTTACTGTTTTTTCACTCCTCCCCGCCGCCGGACCCCGGAGCAACAGTCGCCGACGGACTATCTTGCCCGACCGCCGGCGTCGCCCTCCCTGCGCGGCGATCGTAGTCATAATCGTCGGTGGGGAGCTCGTACCGGCAAACGGGGCAGGAGTTGCGGAGATCCAGCCAAGGGAGTATGCAACAGGCGTGGTGCAAATGCTTGCAGGGCAGCTGCTTCGCCGACGATCCGAGCTTGAAAGAGTCCTTGCACACCGCGCACTGCGCCGAATATGACGCAAGAAGCGCCTCGGAGATCCGGATTACCGGGAGGGAGTCGACGGGGGCCTTGGAGGCTGGCGATGCGCCGCTCCGATTGTCGCCAATGGCCTTGCAGATCAGGAGCTCCACATCGTACAGCTCGTGCTCCTCCCCGTCGTTGAATAGATCCTCAGCGTCGTCGAAGAAGGCGTTGATGGGGTTGGCAATTTGGGGAGGGCTTGGTCCGGGCCACCGGTGCAAGAACACCGGCGGTGGGAGAGGGCTAGGCGCCTCGAAGTTACCGCCGGAGCAGGCGCGGCAGGTGGGCTCGGTCGTGGAGGCTCATTGGCCGATGGAGACGGTGGCAGAAGTAGCCCTCCCGCTCGCCGTCTCCATCTCCGTCGTCGTCGTCGCCGCCGCCTGCGTCGGTAGAAGCCATTGTTCCCTGCGAGGAGGGCGAGGGTGGAGGGAATTTTCCGGTGGGGTGCTAAATTCTTTATAATCAAGGCGACGGTTGAGGAAATATTCCGGCGTGTCAACCGAGTTAACCCGAGTTCTGAAGACGAGTTGAGTGCGACTCCTAAAAATCTCAACTCGCTCAATCTGGGATCGGACCATCCTGGCTGGCTTGGAGAGGGCAACGAGCCATGATAGGCTCGTCCGAGCTGATTTTGATTTTTAGGAAAATCCCAAATTAGTATATTAAAGTCATAAAATTAGGTTAAATGAACAAATACTCCTCATTATCCTTCATAATTATATATACGATTTTTTTTCTTGAAATTTGAAGAACAAGTAAAAGACTTCGGAGTTAAGCTGCACTCAAAAACTTCAAAGTTGAGTGACTTGAGTCTAAGCAAGCCTTCTTGTCACCACTTTTGCTAAGATCATTTTTGTGCGGTATATCTGGAATTTATTAATAATATTGATTAATAAATATATGAATTTACTTTATATCAAATAAATATTTAAAGGAAAACATTATTAAAGAAAATTATAATATTTAAATTGAACTTATCATTTTTCACATTTCTAAATTGAGTAAAATTTCAATAAATAATAAATAAGAGTATTACAAATTATAAGTTAAATAAATATTTATGGTCCATAAAATTATTATGAGGCTAGAACTAACCAAAAGCATAATAATGATTGAAATGTGATGACTGTGCAAATTGTGACACCCCGGTTTCAATTCACGTAAGAACTGGATTAAAAATATCGTGATCAAGTCTAGTCATGTCTAAAGTAGCTAGTCTATAAGACTCAATTAATAATATAGATCAAAATAACTCGTTTGGCGTCAAGAGAATGGAAGACATCACTAAATATGTGTAAGAAACACATAAAATATAAGTAAAAGTGTAAAATAAAATAATTATGTTGTGCTCAAATTTGTGTAGTTTTTATTTGTCCTCCTACCAAAGCGAACTCAGAATCACGAAGCCTACATATATAATAGGAAAAACGTCATTAACGAGTGTTACTAGTCAAAAAATAACTAATAGTCAAACTTGCCCAAGAAAGCTGGCCCTCGTATTAAATAAAAATATTTATATACTTCTTCAAAGAATCTCTTATAAGGGCGTTAATTAAGAGTCATCGACCTCGAACGAGAGCATCCCCTTTCTTACTCATCTCATGCTTCGTCAACTTTAAAAACTATCTCTTACGTGAAAACATTAATTTTTTTCTTTCAACCTTCTACATCCTCTGTATCACTCTGAGCTCTGAGCATAGAAGTCAAGTACTTTCAGACATGCGTTTTCAGTACATTTTGAAACCACAAGCCTAGACATACACTACATTACAGTACCTATAATCCTCCATATTTCTTCGGATTTGAGGAACTCAAAAGTAGAGTTATCAAGATCCATCAGAAATAGAACGGCCGCTCACCAAATCTAGGCCCGCTTTAATTTACAGTGCTTTATCTCAAAGCATGGTTATCAGTTTTCCCCTATCTTCATCTCACCAGAAAATTCGAAAAAATCATATATAAGCATGAGAAGGGATTTATATAATAGACCCAAAAGTAAATTACTATGAATTTTGTTTTTGAAATAAGACTCCAAGGGTGCCATCCTCGAGGGTTATTAATCATGAAAGTAAAATATGTATAAATATCCTGTGTTAAGTGGGGTCCGATAAAACAGACATTTAACACATCCTACAATCTGAAAATCAAATCATCAATAGAATATAACGATAAAAAATAAGAAGAGTCCTAATGAACATGTGGCCCAAGCTTAAAACGTGGCATCGCATCTACGGTGAGCTTAGACTCCGAAATTTACATTGAAACCCATCGTTAAGTAAAATACTAATATTTCTATATGATGCATGTTTGTGGTGTGTGTTCACATCATCAATACATTCTGATAAAGAAGACAATACTACATAAACTTACAACTAAACATATAACACGTAAATCGAGACATAATAAAAGAAATAACTAATAACAAATAATAAATAAATACATACATACATTTATGAATAAATAGATAAATAATAAATAAATAAAAATAGCAATACTCTAATCATAAAGTAATAACATAATTCTTCTATAAAAATACACAGCTAAACACGAGTACATATCACATATACTCAAGTTAGTGAACATATAAATAATTAAATAAATAAATACATAATCATTCGATAAATTAATTAATTAATTAATTAACTATTAGTTAATATTAATTAATTATGAATAATAATAACCAATACAGAATACGTTATTAAATACAAATAAATAATAACATACACACAATGAACAAATGAATAAATATGATATATATATATATACAATTTAGTAAATGTAACTAAGACAAATATAAATAAGTAAATATATTATTAATAATAACAAATAATCATGTAAATATTTATCATATACGATAAATATATGAACAAAAATAAATAAAAAATAATGAATAAATAAATAAATAAATAAACACTCATAACATCAAAATATGCTAAATAAGCTAAATATGCATTTAAACTAATGTTGGGGTTCTCGAATTAATGAAAATGATCAAAAAACGATTGAAATCGAGCATAAAAGGGCAAAACAAATTAACCCTCGGCGAGTCCACCGAGTCGACTCAGCCAAGTCAAGCAACAGTGTTGGGTCAAGTAGTTGGACACAGGCAAGGGCTCGGGGATGACCATAAGATTGTTGGCAGGTGAATAGGGCCAAGTAGGTAGAGGGGAACACGACGCCCGTCACTGGAAAATGCTAACAGTGGCGCGAATGGGGTCGCCACCAGTCAGGATTGATGGCTAAGGCGACAAGGATCATGATGCTGGAAAAAATATTCTGCTTGAAATGGATGGCTCGTTGAATAATGAACCGAGCTTGAGCTAAAGGGTGTTTGAGCTAAGGGGTGTTCGGCTCGGAATGGATCAAAACTTGAGTTTGATGTGTTCAAACTCAAAAAACACTCGGCTCGTTAATACTATTGAAGTCACATTGAACTTATATAGTATGGAAAGAAAATTTTAATCCTATATAAGTCAAGCATAAGCTAAGCACAAACATTTGCTTGGCTCAAAAACATAGCTGACCAAATACGAGCCGAACCCAAACACCATGAATTTTAAACGAGCTCGGCTCAACATATAATACATCAAAGCTCGTTAAGCACTCAAACATGTTTGCCAAAAATCACATTGAATTCAAAAACATCCCTGCTTGACTCAGCTCGGCTTGTTTACACCCCACCGTCGAGTGCGGTGGCATCATTGGCAGGGGATCGCGACTACGGCAATGGTCATGGGTAGTCTCAAAATGAAGATCTAGGCACGATGTAGTTATGTGGGTGGTTGGATAGATCCAAAATGGCTCACTGGTGCCGGAAAATGACTCAAACGGGTAGCGGCGACAATGGAAACCGATCGAAAAAATGTCGTCGCCAGCGGCGGCTACTATAACGCCTGTGGTCGTGAGAGGTATGGATGGAAAGTCTGTCGCGAGGCAGTCCTGGGGTGCCTGTCCAATGGCCAGGGGTGGTTCAGAGACTCGCCAGTGGCGAGTCAAAGTGGCGGCGATGCTAGGGTGGAAATCATCTAAAATGTGAGAAAGTCTCTAGAAATTAATGGGAGAAAGCTAGGGCTTACATGGACGACTTTGATTTTCCTACATGCCACGACCAGCACATCTGACAATTCGTGACCTAGTAGAGCCCCACTTATGGGTATATACAATATGTATATTGACGAAAAGCTTGGATCGAGACCGTCTAAAGTCAAAAACTGATTCAAGTCCTAAAAATAACTCTATATGTAAAAATTGAGGTAAAAGGCTAAATAGATCTTAAACCCTCAACTCAATCGAATAAAAGCCTACGACTCAATCAAATTGAGCCCACAGGGGTACAATCTAGTGATCCAAAATCCCTATAATGCAAATGAGATATGCTGAAAATTCCAAACAGATACTAAACACTATAACAGTCTAAATCTAGGTCTAAAACCCAACTAACCCATAAATATCATCTGTATATCTCGTATATACGCTAATAACTCATGTTCTAATTGAAGCTATCATCTACATGTCGGGCATACTCAACCTCCAAAATACACTTATACAACCATTTAGGCCTCATACACATGATCTAAAAACTAGTCTGGCTCAATCTCGCTCGAACTGACTTGAAACTGGCCCGAACTAGGCAAAACTACAAGCGGGTAAAACCCTAAGCCGAAACTGGGTTTTACAACCTCTCCTCTTTATAAAATTTTGTCCTTAAAATTTATCACATCAACTATAATCAAAAGACTCAACTGAACATGCCATCTCGCTGGCAAACTGGTATCATTTCATTTAAAGCTAGCTACACTCAGCCCAAACGGACCAACATAAAAGTAGAACTCTGAACACTAACAAAACTCACTAGCTTCTTACTAATCTAGTTGGACAAATTACACGTGATTCAATCATCTGGCAAAATATGTCATATATGCTAGAATCATTTAGTTGAAATGATCATTCATACTCAAATCGTTTCACCAGACCGAGCATTTAAGCTTGAATCGTCTCGCTAGACTGACCATGCATGTTTGAATTGTCTCGCTGAAATGACCATAAATGCTTGAATCATCTCGCTAGATTGACTCATGAGGCCACTGTAACTATGGTGACTAAAATGAAATGACCTTAGCGAGAAAAACCTAGGTTCAACAGTAAGGGTCTATTAGGTGGTCGAGCAGGGACTCTAGAATACCACGGGACATCGGGAAAAGCTATGTCAATGCAAGGCATGCAGCCTAATATTTACCCATATCTCCCTAATCCTCATTAATGTGATAAGTCAACTACATGTACCCTCAGGGCACTCTACTCTAGGTCTTACAGTTACATTAGGGCGTCCTGCTGCTCCTGCTAAGATGGTGAACTATAATACCAAATAAAAATATATGCTAATGAACTCTATAATTCACTATCACCGATCTAAGTCAAACACTCAGCTCAATTATCCCTGTAGGAGAAACTGGATCACGCACAAGATCTTAATTAACTCAACCCCGAGTCACATATCTTACTTTTTTCATAATGGAATAAGGTCAGTTGTCCTGACTCTACTGGGTATTATAGATCACTTAACTATCTATATAACCACTAATTACTCCTAAGTGTCTCTAATTCAATCAACTAATAATAGACATGTATTTCTCAATACCATACTAATTACGTACTTCTAAAAATGGGGTTCAAATGACCAAAAAAATTACTATCTCCCCTCGAGTCTACAAGGACTCATAGTAAAATTTGATACATGTAATTGAAACACTCGTTTCCCTTGCGCTACAAATGAAACATAACATATTATGTGAAAAATTCCATCGACTAATGATATACAGTAACTCAAAGATTTACTTATAGCCTCAACAAAGTACAGCACCGACATCATATATTCATAAATCTTTGCAAGCTCAGAATAGCATGTTGTCTTCCAACAATATTCAGATGTCAATACTCCATCCACATAATGAAAAAGCAACCAATATGTACTTATAACAAGAGCACTACCATCTTACCAACACCAATATCTCGTAGATCTAACCAAAACCACACGGACAAAACCATCCCAGACAACTTCGAGATACCACAATTAGCCATTTTCTCTCTTTTTCACTCTCTCTCACGATATGTACTATGGCTAAAATTAACAGCGCAGACCTCCCAACCTGATGCCGCTAGCGAGCTTCATATTGAACAACTGCACAAAAAGAAAAAAGAAAAAAGGCCAGTTAAACATTAAAATAACAATCGGAAACATTGAACAGGGCACCCTTGCAAGCCACGGACTCATATTTTCTCCAATAGAGGTGATAAATTCTAATTGAATATGATACACGATCCATACAGCTAACAAGTTAGCAGCACCCTTTCAAATATTTGAATTTATAAGTGCAAACTCTAAAGTAAATTAAAAAATATTCGAAGTGTGGTACTACCAAGCTAAGCTTGATGCAAATGCTGGCCCAAATTAGTTTCAGTTAAAGAAATAGTAGCCCTCAAACTAAAAAAACTGTAGATCAAAATCATCCTACATAAAGCATGACTCGGGTTTTTGGCTGGGCTAGTGGGGGGATGTTCTTCTAAGGTGTAAATTGGGTCTTAATTACAGTTTTCTTTGTCGTCTTCACCAAGTATAATCTCCAACCATTATTCATGCACTGCAACCCTAGATCATGAAAAACCTAGCATAGCACTTATATCTCAACTACAAACCCCAAATACTTTCAATCATCTTTTTAGGTTAAGTAACACAAACGATAGAAATTCTTCAACTATATATTTTGAATACCCTAGCCATCATCAAATAAAGAGGCGCACATTACCGTATTAGAATAAATAGTTATCCATTCAAATTCAGAGAAAAAAATTATCCTGATTTTTCTATTTTTTGATGGGGGGAGGGAATTAAAGGTTGGGTAGAGAGACCGTACTTCGGCGGGTGCGCTTCTTGTAAAGGATGCGATACCCGCACTCCCGGCACCTGTATCACATCCCCGGGCTTGAGCGGGTTCTCTGCGCCACAATCTGCAAAACATACACAAAACCCCCTCCGATCAGTTCCACAAAACAAAACATGTTGGGATGTGAGAGATCGAAGAGATGAACCACCGATGGTCACCTCCACAGATGTAGCTCACGGGTTCCGGCTGCGGATCCATCAGAATTCGATCTTTCCAAAAACAAACAAACAAACAAACCGCATCAGAAACAAAAAGGAGGTCACTTTCTGATTAAGGGTAGCAAAACAAGAACATCCAGATTCAGAATATACAAACTAAAAACACAACGCCACGGCTGATACAATCTAGCACTGCATCGAGCAGCAACGAAGCACTCACCTCTTTGGATCTGCAGAGCCCGCGGCGATTCGAAGACAACCGGCGATGTGAGAAGAGGACTTCCAAACAGGTCTTTAAGGGTTTTGTTAGGGAAGGTGGGGTTTCGTGTTTCAGTTGCGGTCGGACACGGTCACTAAACGGATAGGACGGCATGCACCGATTCAAATGAATGCCTTTATTCTAGTTAAAGTCGGTTTACACATGTCTGATTTGGTGGATTCAACTCAACTCCCACATAAACCAAATCAAAATAACATATTTGGATTAAATCACTAAAATCGGTCTTTAAATCACACGATCTAAATTAATTTTGACCGATTCATAAACGATTCATAAATCATCATTATTATGAAATTTTAGCTTCAAGTTAGGGTTTTACTTGTTTCTAACTTTACCCAGTTCCATATCAGTCTTGAGTCAGTTCAAGTCGACTGTGAGTATGGAGCTCAGATACTCATATACGTATATTATGGGCGTTGAGTATGACCAAGATAGATACTCATATAAGTATATTATGGGAGTTGAGTATGACCGAGATATAGATTATAGTTTTAGTTATGCTACAATAGAGTATGAATCATTAATGTATACTAAAAAAATACATATTCTTGCTTGTGTTAGCTTAAGATTTTCGGTCTTGATCTAGGTTGTAACATTTAGTATCTATTTAAGCTTTTTAAGGGTCTCTTTTATATTCATCTTAGAGATTATGGACTACCAAACTATATACTTATGGGCCGCCTAGTATGATTTGAGTTTCAGATCTTCATCTGATTGAATTAGGGTTTTAAGACTCATTTAGCTTTTTTGCCTCAATTTTTATTCATAGAATCACTGTTAGGCTTCAAGTCAATTTCACTTTTATCAGCATCGATCCAAATTTTCCAACCAATATATATATATATATATATATACCCCAAGTGGACCCCACTAGGCCCACGAATTGTTGAGCATTCAGATCGCGCCACATGGTAAGATCTAGTTTGGCCATGTCAGCCTTAAACTTTTCCACATTTTCCCACAAGTTTCCCCACATTTTTGGAGGATTTTCACTCTTAGCGCTACTGCCGGTGAGCCTTCGGCCACCAGACCATCATCACATGACCACCTCGGGACTGACAATCGACCCATATCTGTCACCACCAACGGTGCCACCGCAGTAGCCTCTAGCAGAGCCCCATTGTCAGTTAGATTCTACTGCCACCGCTACTTTCATGTCGTTTCTCTACATCGGCAAGGCCAACCACCCCGACAGCTTCCCCTTGCCGAGGACGACATTTTAAAACAGCCCTAAACCATTGTCGTGGCCGTGATTGCCTCTAGCGATGTCATCATTCCCGGCAGCGATTTCCCCACTTCCCAGGTATTTTTCGGCCAGCCGGTGACCGAACTTCATTGGCCACCACCCCATACATCTCCCTTGTCACCTCCTCCATCGATCCTCGACCAGCAGCGACCCTAACCTCGCTGCCATCAGCATTTTCCAACAACGGGCATGTTGCCAGCACCATAGCACCCATTTACCATGTCCATGCCACTTGTCTACTAACATGTTTGTGTCCACCTAGTTTCGTCCAGCCCGTTTACACCTTTGTTCGCGCCTAGATACCCGGCCTAACTAACCAAGTCCAGCCAACCCAACTAAGCAATTAACCGGGACCGAGCTAGCTCAACCTCACTCCGTCTATTTCAGCCTAACTGACTCAATCCCATTTTTCAGCCATTTTTTACCTACTTTTGTCTATTTTCAATAATTTGAGGTTTTCTACGTTAATTTAGATACATATTCATATTATTTTGCATATTTTGATTATACGAATGTTTTTTGTTATTTTTTATTTATTTATTTTTTATTTATTTATTATTATTTATTTCCAGTTATTTATATATTTATCGATTATAATGAATGCTTGTATAATTATTTATTATTATTAATGATTTATTTATTTGTTGATATTATTTTTATTCATATTTATCTTCTTTAATTTAATTAATTGATTAATTATTATTTATTTGCTTGCTCACATTATTATTTATTCATGTTTAGTCGTATATTCATATATTTGATGTTATACTATTATTATTCGCAAAAAACTTTATTAATAATTTATTCATTTATTTACTTATTTGTGTGATTATTATGTAATTATTTATTTATTTATTACTTACTCATGTATGTGATACTAATTACTCGTGTTTAGTTACAAACTTATGCAGTATTATTTATATTATTATTATTTCTTAATTAATGTATCATTTATTTATTACTATTTATTTATTGATGAATGAGTTTATACATTTAATAATTTATTAACTAATTATTTATTTAATTATTACTTACTATTTATTCGACTATTTATCTTCATGCAAGTTTAGTTGCTATTTATTATTGTTTTGAATTACTTTGGCACCTATTATTTTATTTATTATTCTTTTATTTATTTGGCTAGTTTTATTTATTTATTTATTTATTGCCTGTGTGTGCCTCAATTTGTGTGTCATGCATTTATTCATTTGTCTTGCATTGTTTTTGGTTGAGTTGATGTCATTATTGATGTAAACATACACCACAAGCATGCATCATTTAAAGTTGTCAGTGTTTTGCTTGATAGTGGGTTTCAATGTAGGTTCTAGAGTCCAAGAGTTTACTGTAGATGTGGCATCACCCTTGGAGCTTGGACTATAGGTCCATTAAAACTCTTCTCAGATTTATTGCTACACTATATTGCGGTTTAATTTTTAGATCATAGGATGTTGTTAATTGGTTGTTTTATTAGACCACTTAACATGAGCCATTTAAAAATATTTTATTTTCATAATTACTAACCCTCGAGGATGAGATCCTTCATGTTATTTTTTAACTTAATTCTGCCTCACGTTGCCTTCAAGTCTACTTATATGATTATCTTCCCAACCCTGTATATATATAATTTTTATCAAGTTTTCAGTGAGCCGAGAATTAATGGATTTGACCTTGCGTATACAATGAGCGGGTGCATACATAGGTCGCAGCGGGCCCTGGATTAGAAAAAAGGGTTGTTCCATTCCCGAGAAATCCTGACATCTTTATGTATTGATCTTCCTCAAACCTAGAGAAGCATAGCGTAGGCGGGTATTGTTGTGTACAACACATCTAAACTTGTGGTATAAGAGGGTACTGAAGGTGATTGTCTGATAGTATTTGGCCTTTGTGCTTTTGATGAGGTGTTATATAGAGGTTTGAAAATGGCTTAAGATATGTCTTTTTCCTAAAGTGGGACCAATTATTGTCGAGAGAGGTATTTGCCGAAGGTTACATGACACCCATTCAGTTCGGTATGATATCAAGTCTGCACCTTGATGGCTCATAAGTAGATGCCCTCTGAGTGTTCCTAAGAAAATTATATATAGTTTTCCTTCCTCATAGAAATCAGATTCCATTTTCCAATTTGCACTAGTTATTTTCTCAACTAGTAACATTCGTTGCTAACGTTTTTTTATTATATATGTAAGTTTTGTGTTCCTATTTCTTGGGTTAGTTTTGGTGGAATAAGAGATAGATGCTACACACACACTTGTGTTCAGTGCATCGTTGTTTTCTTTCATGCTTTTATTTGTGTTTGATATGTGTTTGTGTATATTTATTCTATGTATTATTAAGTATTGGTTACACATTAGCAGTGTCTTCCTTTCTCGTGACCTCAAGAAGGTTGTTTCGATCTGTTTATTATTCGAGTCTTGTATATTAATCGATTTAGATATAACTCAACTCGATCATAACAGTTTTGATCTATTCTTATATAAACTGGAATCGAGGTGTTACAATTATTATGAGATTTTGTATATTTTGATATTTGATGAATATACAATAAATAAATATATAATATATGTAAAATATAATAGAAATCAACTTATAATCTTCTTATTACTTATATTTTTATCCCTATTTTTTATATTTAGTACTTTAAAGTTTATAAAATTTGCTCAAAAATACTTTATTTTATAATCAACTCTAACTTTATAAAAAGATTTACTTCAATTTTATTTTTATTTTTATTTTATTATTTTCGATAAATTAATTTTCATACAAATATAAGTGCAATTTTAATAATCTTACAGGTTCAAAATAAAGAATGAAATAGTTTGAACTTGTTCGATTCAAAAAATTTTAAAATCCGATTCAATTATCGATTCTATTTTTTACAGCAACGATCCTTGTGATCAAATCAAAACTCGATGGATCTGATGTCAACATTGTATTATATTTGTCCAATTAATCTCCAACAAAAATTCAGTCGTATGTAGTAGACACAATTATAATTAAGTCATGATATAATTTTATTTATTTTTATAGTTTTTGTACTATTTAATTATTTTTATGGTTATAAATACTATTTTTTCTTTTTTCTACAATAGACTAAAGAGTAATAATCTGTTGTATACAACTAATATGGTTGTAAGTCCCAATTAGCTTTAACTAAATCACCAACTCATTAAATATTTTTGTACTAGTTCTATTATTTCAAGACTAAGTGGGTCCCCTTATATATACTTTTCTAGTTATTTATAGGGCTACTAATTGAGCGAGTCAGCTCGTGAGTATTTAACATTCAGCTTAATTCGACTCAAAACTCAATATTTAAATACTCGAATTCAAACTCGATTCCTACGAATCGAGTTTAAGTAAGGTAGTATTTGACTCAACTCGACTCAATTCGATTATAACTCAAACTTAACTCGTAATCAATTCATAATTCAACTCGATAATATAATATAATAATATACATAACATCAATTATAACTTGTAACTTAAATTTAATTCAGTTATATTTTATTTTATATTTTTCAAATTTATTTTACCATTATTAACTCCACTGTCAAATTTTAATTATGAAATTCTTCTCGTGACCGTTCACCTCCCCGCGTCAGCATTTCCACCCGATACCAACACCCCTCTGCTTGTGCCACGCCACGACCGCCGGCTGCACAGCGCTGCCGGCTCCTTTCCCCTCCTTCTTTTCTTCCTCTCTACACCCGTTCGCAGCCACCCTTACTCTGTTTTGCGAAGCGCCGCGGGCCTCGCGCACCGCCGGTCGCGCCTTGCTTTGGCCGTCTTGTCGTCGGCCCTCCCTCGTCGTCGTCAACCTTCATCCGACCTGAGGCGCCGCTCAGGGACGAGAAAGCTGCTAGCTTTGATGTTGAATGTGTTTGTTCGGATTTAAGAGGAATCGAATCCATAGTATTCTTCTTCAATGTGGTGTTTTTCCAGTCCATAATTCATAAGGGGTCTGGAACTGTTTGCTAGTTCTGTTGGCACTCCACAGAAGGAGGTATAGCCGCTGTCTTTAGAGTGCCTCACCCTCAGAGTGAATCAGGCAAAGCAGTATGAGCAATCATCACTTCTCACCATGTCCTTTAATGTTCGGTCTTGCCTCTCACAGCAACACCATTCATACTGGGCAGATACCTGGGACAGTGTGCACAGCGGGACTGACTCCACACTCTTCTTAGGAATTACGAGCAAATGGTCCTGTGACGCTGCACACCTGATCCAACACATCTGCCATAGTATTTACCACCACTGCTCAGCCTACTCACACCCTTAATAGAGTGCCCGTCGAGCTGGTTCTCCACCTCAGTTCCTGAGAAGCCTGAAACACAGGTCCAATGCTTGAGACACCCAATGAACGAGATAGAGAGGTGAACCACAACGAGAATACCCGTCTGGTGAACAGAATAAAGATGGTTGACCATTCCACGAGCCGTAGGGAAAGGGCCCACAAATGTCCAAGTATGTATTGAAGTTCTAAGTTTACATCTGAAGATCTATTGGCACCTAGGTCTCCTGAGATTTGTTTGAGCTTCCCTTAATGCACCTAACTACAAATTTCAAACGTGTATTGGCTTCATCAGACATTAGAATCAGTACAATCTGACCTATGTCTGGATCTGTCCTAAACGCGTCCTATGCCATCGCCACAGCAGAAGTGTCCCATCGGTGAATTTTTCTTTTTGCACCACATAGTACCACATGCAAGGTTTCATTAAAATGTATGCAATAGTGTCAAGTAAATAGTAGATTATTCATAAAAAGACAGGATGACTCTGTACCCACAGAATATTTTGAATTTAGAAGAAAGACTAAACTTTATTATTTCCTGAATGAACAAGAGCAACCAGACTTGTCCAGTATAGAAATAGAAACCAAATCTCGTCTAAAAGACGGTACTACATATGTCTCTTTCAAATCCAAATAAAATCCTGTCTCTAATAATAATCTAAAAATCCCTATTGCTTCAACTATAACTGATTTGCCATCACCCATATAGATGAATCTTTCAGCATCATTTGGCTTTCTGTAACTCATTT